>OMLB01020708.1:2302-19393 GCA_900302555.1 Myripristis jacobus
CCTTCTCCCCCCGCAGACAGTGAAGAAAGCTCCTCTCTTCTCCTCGCTCTCCTAATGATCTCCTGAAACAGCACTGCAACACTAAAATGTTCTTCTGAGCTTCTGTGAAATATCTGTGAAATCAGTGAAAAGTGCTGAAGTCCCTCTGCGGAGCATCTTCTCACACGGCAAATGAACCTCAGCGTTCATCATCTACCTTGATTCAGGTAAAATGAACATCACTCGGACATGGCAGTTGAAGTGGCGCTATACTTGGTGTAACGGATCAAATTGTCCTTACCACCACCCCCCCCCTCCCTCTCTTTTCTCTTTATTAACCTGGCTACTCCACTAGAGGTGGTGAGTGGCTTCATTGTGTGGCTGATAGTGCATCTCTCATTAGCTCCTGCTCTGTGGAGCCGAGTGGAGCCTGGGCCTGTTTTTATGGCTAACCTGATATATGGTGCTGAAGACCCTGCAGTCTGGCCCCACACGCGGGACACAGACAGAGGTCACTGGGGTCCCGGCTGGGAAATGATACACATGCACACATACACAAATACACACACACACACACACACACACACACACATGCAATAAAAAATGCCCTAACTGCAGAGACTTGAACAGATCATAAATTTTTCTACGATATTCAGAAAGCTTTATTAATGCAGAATCTCGCAATATCTCTTAAAGTACCATACTAGTGATTTTGAATGTTTGCCTCATTTACTGCAATGCAGCCTCATTTTAAATCGCAACAAACCATTGTGCAAATCATGCAGGGGTACTGAAGATTTCACAGCATATAATCAAAATATTTACTTGCAATAGCCACCTTATAATGTTGCAGCTAACAAAGCAAATGTTTTCCTGGGGGACTATTTTCCAGTGGAGGGACCGAATCACTCTGCCCAAGTTCAAGTCATCACAACACAACAGTGCTGCTGCTTTTAGGAAAACTAATGTGGAGGATTTTATTCCGCTGATGCATACTGGTGTAAAAAAAACAAACAAACTGAAGTCTCTGCAAGTTCATTTTCATAACATAGTGGAATGAATGTAAATGAAAGGTTGGGTAAAGGGTAGGAAAAATGATACTGGAGCTCTAAACTAAAACTACTTGTTTTGGGAAAAGATTAGCAGAAACATGAAGTTACATATTTTGTAGATATTAGGCTAATGAGGCAAATTCACCAGTACGGTCCTTTAAGAAGAAACGTCCTGATCAATTTTTTTTATCCCTGATCCGTGTCATTAGATATTTAGTATCCACTGATAACAGGTCCAAGCATGAAGCAGCCGCTCTGCGTGAAGAAAAATATTTAAAATATGGTGTTTCTTCAGGTGCCTAATTTAATTTAATGTGTTGCGGGAGCGTCTCTCCTTACTGCCGCTAGAAATGTTTGCACTGCAGACGTTGTATGAAGCTGCTGGGCTGCGTTCAGAGTTTGTGCGAGAGGGCCGATTAGGCAACAAACATGGCAACAAATTTGGGATGCTACTGACAGCAGGCTAAGTTATGCAATTTCTTCTGTTCTCATGAAATGTTACAGCATGGATGAATTAAAAGACAAACAGTTAGCCAGTCTAAAAGTTACTGTTGTGCAATGCCTGATTATACAGTCAGTTAAACTATTCTGCTTGGCTGAACGCTGACCAGTGGTCTTGGCCCATACGTGGGACAAGCGCTGGCCTCGGTGAATCTCTGATGGAGATGCGGCCAGATTCCATTGAATTACAGTGTATTTCATGGAGTCTGGAAACCAGGCCAGCAAATACACTGATTGAGCAAAACCATGCAATTTTTAAAATTAGGTTTCAAAACCTGTATTCGCAAAGCTCATAGCACATGACTTAGAGGTTATTTGAAGGTGATGAAGTCACTAGTCGCCCATAACGCTGTCATTTGCACCTCCACACAAAGACTATCCAATTGTGCCACCAAACCCACCCAATACACACCCACACATCCCGGCAGATTAAAAGGACAGAGCGCAATGGTGACTGACACTCAGCGCAGGAGCTCATTATCACCTCCTACTAGCTGTGAATGGCTTTCTGTCCTGGGAACCCAGACTGGGTTTCCATGGCCAGGCGCAGTGAGCAGAGGCTCCTCCTTTGGTTTGTCCAGCCTGGGCTCTGGGCCCCGGCACCAGCCTCTTCAGCATTATTGGGACTGCTCCACAGCATGAAGACATGAGCTGGGAAGAGGGCAACTCTACCAGTCAAAGCTGGCAGGTATAATTGCACTGAAAATCACTCTAAATCTGCTCCTGAAGGATCCCAGGGCATGGGGGATGTCAGACCCAGTCCCATGCAGTGAAATATGTTAAGAGTGGAGTCGAGCATTCCTTCACTCACACACACACACACACACACACACACACACACACACACACAGACACACACACAGTCCTGTGCTCTCATGCACATGCACACCACAAACGCACACTCTTCCACATACGCATACACTTACTCTACACAGTCCAAGAGAGCATGTGTACAGTGTGTATGTGTCTGTGTGTGTGTGTCTGCGCGTATACACACATGCACATACACATACACACACACACACACACACACACACACACATACATATACCAGACAGAGGACAGATGAAGCTGTAGGGCTGATTCTGCAGGTTTTCCTCTTGGCATCAAGTCCACTCAACTGAGAAGACATTTCCTCATTAGCCAACCTCAGCTTTAGACAGCTGTGGGGCTCAGAGAGTGTTCGCACTGTACGAGGGTGTGTACGGTACGTGTGTGTGTGTGTGTGTGTGAGGGAGAGAGAGAGCTGGGATCACACAGTATGTATAAGCCCAAGAAAGAAGCAAGAGACGCACAGTTGTTCAAACGCACCAGATGAAACAAACAATAAATTCACAGTATAAGAGTAAATCCCAGCCAGTGCACTCCAGCAGTTGGGAGAGGTCTGCCAGCTGGACCAGGACCTCTGACCCATCCTCTGTATGTTGCTAACCCTGACTTCTAGGAGCACTGGGCTTTGTGTCCTCTGCTCCCCAGCCCAGACTCAGCTGTGTCCCTGGGCCAGTCGGAGAGTCAAGGCCAGGGCCTGAGCTTTGAGCAGGGTCCTGTGTGTTTTACCCTGCCTGCCTGCTCTGCGCCACCAGAGAGCAAGAGAGATGAGGGGATATGTGAGATATAAATCACTAAGTGCCTCACCTTGGGTCGCCAATCACACCAGAGGCCACCGGCAATCTCTATTTGAAGCACTGCGTCTGCTGCTTCAGGGCTTTGCTCTCTGGCCTTACTATAAATCAGCATACACCCTCTAACCCCATCTCTCCCTTTTCCTTACATCCCTCCTCTTTACCAAAGGTGTAATAATACATGTAAAAAAATAAAATAAAATAAAAAATACAGTACAGTACAACCCACTCACTTTGGGACACACTGAAAACTGAATATTTCATAAAATTCAATCATTAAATGCCGAATAGGAATTTTAGCTTAGTTTATTTCGGTTTATTCATCTATAAAATAGGAATTTATGTTGAATTTTACATTACACGCCCCAGTTGGGAAATTATTTTCACTAAAATGAGGCAACAAAATAGCTTGAATTTGTTGACTTCACTCATTAAAAACAAAATGGTAAACATGTCTTTTATGACTTTCACATTCAAAGTACTGTACAAGTACTGTGATTCAATGTATGATTTTAATTGTATTGGCTCAGGAATTAAATTTTTTTTTTTTAAAAACAATCACCAAAAAAAAAAAAAAAAAAAGCATTGTGCTACTTAATTGAATCAATTTTATTCCTACCCCCTAATACAGCAAAAGAAGATAATAAGATGAATCTACTCATTAGTGGTCACTGCTACACATATACATGCATATTGAGTTTGTTTTGGAAATAAATACTAATAATTAGTACCTAACCAGCCAGACTCCCAGCATGATTAGTCAGTGGTGCGATTTTAGATGCAACATCTGGAATTATTCTTAAGAGGCAAACTCTGTTGTCTAGTAGCACGGACACAAAATAAGTTTACATTTTTCTTCTGTCACACTTTCAATGGGATTTAAATGCTATAAACTATTTAATCTTATCCTGGGTCAAATACATTATGAAAAATCAGACCTATACTTTTATAAAAACAGGCTTCGTCACTGCACAGTGCCCAGCTGATGTGGTGTATAATGGGGCAAGTTACGAGTATAGCTAAAAAATTCAACTGTTTAATTACATAAAGTAGACTGGCAGATGGGTTCACCAAGATCAACAGGGTTCACTGTTTGGGCATAAGTCCACTCAGCAAATTGCATGGCAAGCCATCTCCATTTTAAGATATGTTGAATCGAGTCACATCTTTCGCCTGAGGGTGGCGCTAGAGGAAAGGTCATGAAGTCACCAAAGCTGACAGGGTGGGTGCTCTGGGTTTCATGACTGTGGTCACCAAATTTCAAAGCAATCCTCCCAACAGACATAAAACATTGATTTGCCATTGAGCTCAGGGTGGCGCTAGAGGAAACATCGTGGTGATACTAAAATTGTTATACTACATGCTCTTTGTAGCTTGATGTGCTCATCAAATATCATGAAAATCGGACTAATCGATTTTAAGATGTCAAATCTAAGATTCTGGCCAAAAAATGGTATCACAGCAAAGGTCATAGGGTCACCAAAATCAAGAGGGTTCTTACTATGGGGAGCATGAATGCACTCACCAAATATCATGCAAATAAATTCATTAGCTGTCATGATATTTTCTACTGACCTTGACTGTAAAGAGAAAAAAGACCAAAAAAAAAAACAAGTGGCTTGCATTTTTTCATTATAAACTGACAGACTTGGAAAGCTCATAGATCCATTGATAGACACTGCGCTGAAGGTGCAAGTGTACTAGAACCAACATGAACAGGGTGCATGCTCTGGGTGTCATAAATGTGGTCACTGAATTCCATGAACATCTTCCCAACTGAATTTGTCAAAATTTTATTATTATTATTTTTTTAAATATTTTTGGGAAATATCGTAAGGTCTCCAAAACTGAAATGGTTCATCCTCAGAGGAGCATCGATGTGCTCAACAAATTTCATGGCAATCCAACCAACAGGCCTAAATCACCTTGGACTGAAGTGTTGAACAGTTGGACAATGTGGTGGACCGACCGACAAACCAAAAGACCAACATGGCCTTCCTTAGGCAGCACCTGCCAGCTCATCACAGAGTGAGAGCTATCAGGCACAACTTAAATCCAACAAAGACAGATAGAGAAAGAGTTGATCAATAATAAGCAATAACAATTGGTAATAAAATGATTGATCAAATGCTGCTTCCTCTTCTCTTCAGGCAGAGGTGATGCAACAGGGATGTGGTTCCGTTTGGTGATGAGATTCAGCCAATAGGGAGCCGACTCCAGCATTTCAAGGTACCCAAGAGCTGGGCCTGTCACAAAGCTGATCAGGTGCACCATGTTCTCATTAGTCCCTGAATGAAAGGAACAAATATGTACTGTACAACATTATTGTTGCAAATTAAGGCACTGGTGTAATATAGCTAACCATACACCTACATTTATTCAGACCTATTTTAATAAACACTCAACCCTTGTAGCCTTGTAGCATGCTAGCTGGTCGCTACTATACCAGAAGCAGCTGAAACAAACTAGCAGGCCCATGTAGCCTACAATACATATCCAACCATTAATACACAATTAATGTTCTAATAATAATTGTTGAGCTTGTAATCATGAGGTTCAATCTAGGGAAAGGGGAGAGAAGAGACACTTAAGCACTTAAATTTTGACATCCCGAATGGCAAATTTGTTATGTAGTGAAAATCTATGTTTATATCTCAGTAAGGACTGCCTTACCTTTGTCACTCATTGTCATTATGATTAGAAGTCACTGTGATAACTATTAATATCATAAATGTCAACTGCATTCAGACCACTAAATCTAAAACAAAAATTTGCTCATATACTTATAAATGATAAATATTTTATTTTATTCCCAGTAGCCCTTCAGACAACAATAAACCTCCCTTACACACAGCTTTGGCTTCACTGTTGTATATTTTGGCACCTCTAAATTATGCAGTTTCCAACAAATTAAGTGAAGTCATAACTATTTAAAGTGAATTATCACCAGGAAGGTCTTGACACACTTTCAAAAAAGGTAACAATAACAATGACTAAATAAAGTAAAATAAAATAAATACATTAAAGAACAATAATAAAATGACATAAAAATTACGACTAGTCAAAAGTTTAAAAAAGTTAAAAAAAAAAAAGTTTAACAATTGAGTTAAAGGCAGCTATTGTCATAATAAAGGGGAAAAAGATGTGCTTTAAACCTTGAATTAAATGTAGCAACGCAGTCTGCTGCAATCAAAAGAGTTAGAGCATTCCAAAGATAAGGAGCGTGGTAAGAAAATGCTCTACACCTCATCGTTTTTCTGTTAACCTGAAGGATAGTCAGATAGCCGACACATGTTAGTAAGAGAACAGTGAAATCTGTTCAAACTCGACCAGGCAACCAAAGTAAGGAGGCTTAGACTGGGGTTGTCACAATACCAGAAATTCAGTAGTCAATACCAGTTTCAATACCACAGTAAAAAAAAAAGAAAAGAAAAGAAAGAAAAGAAAAAAAATCCCATTTACCTCAACATACACTCGTTTCAAGTATTTAAGCCTTCAAGTATTTAAAACAAACAGAGAGTCAACTGTGCTTAAACAACAACTTTTTACATTGCACAGAATTTCAATTGCAGAATACAGCAGAGAAACGAGAAAAATATGGAAATAATAAGTGGGCTTAAATATCATTAGAAAAAGAAACAACTATTTAACGGGAAACTTCAATGGCACCGTTTGCATGTTTTGCTTGGCGAATTTATTATTATCCCCTAAGCATCCGCCTAGAACGCAAAATCCTTCTATACACGACTCTTGCTGTGTTTCTTTTGGACACGCCGAGGCAGAGCTGCGTGTGTTTGTCACTTCTTTGGCGCGCACTTGAACAAGCGTAAATCATGTGTATTCTGTACCGAAGTATCAGTTCTCATGACATCCCTAGCTTAGACACAGGAGTGATGCGTTCAAACTTTTTGGGACCAGCTGGAGGCCTCAAGTGGTAACACTGGTAGGGCCAGAGAGAAGCACGCTGCACCAGACTAATGTCCATGAAACAAATGCATGGACTAAAATTTCGACATCAGTCAAAGAAACAACGGCGGGCCCTAGCAATGTTATGTTTAGGAGAGGATGCTGATTAATTGATATTCTTACCACTGGAATTAAATGAAAAGGCAGAATTGACGGTAACTCCAAGACTTTTGACAGTTTGGCTCGGTGCAACCCAATAGCCATCAGTGCAAACAGTGAGCCCGGTAAAAAGGCTGCTTGTTTTGCTCCACAGTGAGCATCTCAGTCTCACAGACAGCCAAAGTAACACCTCATGCATCCTTTGGACATGCAGTGCCTACATCACCTGGCCCTTAAAACTTGTTAAACTTGCTCAACTCAGATACAAACCAACCTCCAGAGCTGGTCGTCAGCTGTGGGAACTGCCACCTACTGGCCAAGGCAAACACTCCTGAGGGCTATTTTTGTGAATTAATGGCATGGTGACTGATATTTGGCAGTTTCATGGCCAAATATATGCGTTTTTCCGCTCTCTTTACCCCATTGACAATTTTGTGATGGAGAGAACAGTTTGGAGTGGATCTGCTACAAAAGCGTGTCCTGAGAGAACACACGTCTTTGTACAGGAAGTACAAAATCGCCATGAGCGAATATACAGCACCTTAAATTAAATCAGACTGGAAGAATAACATTTGGTTACCATCTTTCTCGGGTGCTATGAGAACTGTTGCCCAGTGCTGAAAAGGGTTTCATGATATTAGGCGAGGAGAAGTTGAAGTGAACTGAAAGAGTAGGCTGGCGATGGGAGGGGGCATCTACCTGCCACTACTTGACATCTATAAAGGCTGCTGCCACCTCCAAAATTCCCACTGCATGTGTCATGATGCACACTGACAGTTCTGTGTTGGATGTCAGTCATTCAGCAACTGCGTATAATGTCAGTGTAGCAGGGTGTCTTTTTCTGCACCCAGTCGAGGAGGCTGCCCCAAGGACCCAGCAGAACACTGCTTGTATCTGGGCAGGCGAGCAGATCAGTCATGGAAATGAAATGAAATGATCTGTTCAACCTCAAGTCCAAGCATGTGTGAGTCTTCACTGACTGATAAAGACTAACACAAGGTATGAGAGTGAAGCCCTTGAACTACATATTAACTATTTTTTTGGTAATGGTGGTCCAGTATGCACTAGAAATCGGTGATTGGGCCCCTAGCAGGATGTCCCCAGAGTTCATTGTCTGATTTAAAGTTACCAAGCTAGCATTATGATCCCAACAAAGATCATGTAACAGCCTACTTTTTTTTTTTTTTTAAGAGCACATAGCACCAACTGCTATCCATGTATTTTATTATTTATTTATGTATTTCTTTAGGTCTGATATTTGGCTGTATTTAAAAGGTACTGTACAGTTGCCCAGCATTGTAACCCACTAATTATAACTCCTCCCTTGTCTTTTTCTTTGAGTTTCTTTTTTCTAGGTTTCCACCCAGGCGGACACAGGGGGACTCAGTGTGCACAGAATGTGAGCGTGTCAGAGGGCTTTGGGATTTCTTTTGGTTTGCTTTGCTTTACAGGTGGAGTTGCACAATTATAGTGGTTGTGTGAGTGTGTTAGATTGTGTTTCTTTCTTTTCTTTCTCAGCACTTTTTCCCCCCCTCTGTGTCCTAATGCTGCCTGGTCTTTCTACCGTCTTTCACTTCTTCCTGTATATTTCTTGTCATAGTCTATGCTTTTTAATTACAAATACAACTTTTAGGTAACTCATTGCCCCTTGACTCTCAAATAAAGTGCTTCATACAAGCATTTGAATGCAAAACTGTCGCAACGGCTGCTTCTGCATTTAACTACGATCCCCGTATTTCATGTGAACCTGGTTGCATAACACAAACACCCCTTTGTCAAGTTACATTAGAGAGAATGAAAGAGGTATCTTATTTGTTCTTGCTATATTTATATCAAAGTCAAATTGGCTAACATATCATCCACAAAAAGAGTCCTTTAGATGTTGAAAAGGAATAGTTCATACACACATCACTTGATAGTCCCAAAAATAGCACAGACTACGACTGCGCTTTCAACCTGGTCTGAGCTGGCAGGTGGTGCACATGCAAACACTGGAAATTCTTGATACAAAATTGCGCTGTGCTGCTTGATCATTATGGACAAAGGCGCGATAGGAGGCAAGTCATCACAACAAAAAAAAAAAACACTGGCCATCTGAAAATGCCTCTTCGCCAGCGCAAAGCTCCGTTACCCCATCAGGAAAATACAACCCTTGATATGTGTTGCATTTGGCCGTCTGCAAGAACTGATGTCAGTAACATTTCTCTAAAAGGTCTTCCACCTCTGACCATATAAAGCTCATTCCACTGTTATATATAAATATAAATTTATTCTGCTTGTAGAGGAGCAGCATCAAAATCTGGGCTCCACGATAACACAATGCACCGGACGTCAGTGTGAGGTCAAATCTATTGGGACGTTTTTGCTTAGTGAGAGTAAAGCCCCTTCTACAGCTAGAGCTAACTGCTACAACAAAAGCTACCTGAAACAACACAACGTCAACATTTGCTATGGCTATAAAGTCGAGGAAACGTGCCACATGTAGCCAAACACGGACCATGAAACCCCTGCACCTTTCTTGGTGAAAAATTGCGAGAATGTCTCGTTTCTTCTAACTCCTCTTTCCTTTCTTTTTTATCTGAAAGCCAGACTCAGCTTTTAAAACGAGGCATGATGCCGCAGCAGCACTCCTGTCAGTTTTATTTTTTTTCACCATCTCTTGCTGCTCTATGATTTTCTACTCCTGATGTGACAGAGTCGCGAAAAGTCATTTAAACACCAACAGACACTGCCAGCTGGGCTAAACCATTCCCCACATGACTAAGGGGGTGTTCCAGGGGTCAGATATTTTGGTCATGACACTATATAATTGAACTGGAAATTTTATAATTGGCTATTTTTTTAAATTAAGAATAGCTGCTCAAGCAAACACACTAGAAGCATGCTCTTAGCAAACATTTATCAAATAGTAAAATATATAAACCATGGCATCTGTGAATAAACTTCCCAATCTTCCCATGTCTTTTATTATTTATCAAAGGCCCCTGTAACATAGATTACAGTGTTAAATTTTGGCTTTGATAAACTGCAGGCAGTTTTAAAAAGAGATCAAACACAATTTGTGGTCAAATTAGTGTAAACTAAACAAACATTGTTCATATTTCTTGGTAGTCCAGACACACTGCAGCTGCACAGAAGAGTAGTGTGACTGACTACACAGGGCATTCGTGTAAAAAACATGACAAATGTGATCTACCAATTTCTTGTAATTAAAGGTGCTCTTTTAAAGAAGTCTTGCAAGACACATTAAAAAACCCCCTTCCAAAGAATTTTCTAAAAATAAAAAAAAATCAGCAGGCCAGGGGGCCGGTGCTGCAAACGGCTGATTTCAATATTTTTAAGGTGTTACCTAAAATGAAACTTAAAGCACCCCCACAGCCCAAGTCTGGATACGAATTGCTCTCACCGTGCATCCCCTGATTTATCTGAAGAACTTAACACGTGTGACTTCAGTCAGCTTACTCTGAATTGTAGCCTTAGAGACCGTCTTTCTTGTGAAAAGGCATGCTATAAAAGAGGAGAATTCCTACTTAGGGAGCAGGCTGTCTGGAAACTCTCTTCCTCCCCAGCCTGTCCAATAGACAGTCTGGCAGGCTTGTACTGCCTTGAGTGTTACTATTCTCCTTTCCCTTTCTCTCCTTCTCTCCTCAGGTGTCATAATGGCAGCAGACCTGGCCTTGATGGAGGTGAAATGGGAGTAATAAAGAGTGATCCATAGGGAGCATTGCAGGGGTGTCACATGTACGGCATGGCTGCATCACAATGGAACAGCAGGCCCCAATGCTGCTGGAGAATGCTTTTACACTCAAGGAATGCTGCAGGTGATACATACAAACACATGACATGCGCAACCCTGACAGGTTGACACCCATAGACTGCGGCCATGTTTGTGAGCGAATGAGTGAACGAGTGAGCGGGTGAGTGAAAAACAAAAAGAAAAAGCACAAAGAAAAAAAAAAAAGGGAGCGCACGACTGTAGAAACAATCGGCGTACGACAGCGAAGGCCCAAGATATATTTTTTCCACCGAAACGAGCAGCCTATTAGGAATGGAAAATCTGTCGTCTCACTCTGAAAAGGGTCTGCGTCAGCCACTCAGGATGAATCCCTAATAACAATCAGAACACTTGGGGAAGAAGAAGAAAGAATTTTAGGGAGGGGAAAAAAATACTACGGCACAGTCTGGTTTCAAATGTGCTCATGGGTTGAGGGAAAACGGATAAAACGGAGAAAGTGTCACAGAGTGAGAGAGAGAGAGAGGGAGCAAGTGAAAATAATTTTACATCTTCTATTAACATGACACGATTACAACAGCCTGATGGGCGGCCTTATTTCATGGAATATTAAGTTCAAATGTGGCTCAAAGGAAGGACAATGCAGAAGCGAGGGGGGGGGAGGGACAGTATTTCCTCTCACTGAAGCCTCAGCGAGCCTCCGCTGGCCAGCAGCCCTCCACCCCTGAAACAAACAATAAACAGGATCCAGTCACATCCAGTCTGAGTGTGCCCGTGCGTGTGTGTGTGTGGGAGATCCTGTACTGCGTAAACTGCATGACCATCATTGTTGACGTCCACTCATTCAACGGGGAAACCTAAAGGACGTCGCGGAGCAGATCGACAGAAAGATTCCTCCCTGAGCCAGGAGTGTGTCCATGCTAAAACATCAGCTTATCATGAAATGACATGGCATGTAAAATCAAAAAGCTATTTTTTTTCCTTATTTTTCTGTTCAACAATGAAAAAATGAACATATCACAAACAACATCTCTCAAACAACAACTACAAATGCAGCAGATATGACTATTTTACATGTGTGTGTGTGTGTGTGTGTATGACTCTGACAAATATGATAGTATTGGTAGGAGCAGTAATGGTAAACTAAAATACGTATTTATTATTTTTTACTTATTTATCATTAACACCGCTGAAGTCAATGTAAAAATATAGAGAATATATCATTTTCAATGTAGCTGTATTCACTCAGGCCAGTGATATTCACTGTACTTGACTCTGGAGAGGCAATTGATTTTCCAGCCATAAGGTCAATGTTTATGGAAGGCTGGTTACAAGGTGTAGTGAAAACACTTGTTCCACTTTAAGAACTATAGGAAAGCATGTGGTCAACAGAGATTTCATGGCTAGTGGCTTTTTCCCTTGTTACCTCTCAGTACTTAGTACCACACCTCACCTTTTGCCAAATGTAGTGGTTTAGTTTATAAAGTGCTTTGGTTGCTTTTCTTTCCCCCATCGAAGCACTTGTCCACATCGCAGTGTGGGATGCCATTTCATGCCAACTAATACTGTCTGTGTGTGTTTGTACGTACTTAATGTAGGTGGGTAAAACAGTTAAAACATTTAAAACGTTGAAATTTTCTGCAAGCCCACTGAAAGGAGAGAATTACAATAACTGAGTAAAGTTGTACAGTTAATCTGTTATTCAAATTAAATGTAAAATTCCTATTAATGAAATCCACTGAAGCAGCAATTGTCATCAGTTGTAATAATAGAACAATAACTGCAGTTTGATGCAAGCATTAACAAATGAATCGGCAAATCGCCTCACAATATGTGGGTTAGTTTGAATTTTTTAGCAAAACATCTTTCCTGCAGTTTGTCAATCAGTTAGACAATTAAAATTTGAAAATGTGATAATTAGAAAAATAATGTGATAATTTACTGATACCCATAGGGATACTCTTTTTTTTCTTGCTCCATCTCAGAGTGCAGGGCCAGCTAATGACACAGACTAGACTTACTCAAATACAGACTCATAAGGCTGTTCCTGTGATGACTATATTAAAATGTCTTTGAATAGAAAAATGAAGGAAGGAGTCTACTGGAGAGTTATTAAGCAGACATGTTAGTGTGAAAGGTGCTTCTAAAGTCAGTATTTTATGTCTCAGTGGAGAATGCTGCCTCCACTTGGTCACATGCACTGCATAGCAGATCTCTTCTGTGACACACACACACACACACACACACACACACACACACACACACACGCTGCATACATCTAAAAGATAATTACTCATTTTGAAATCAGAAATGTGGAAATGATATCCTCATTTTGGTCAACACATATGTGTCTATTTTGCATTGTCTCCAACTCCAATTTCCTTTATTTTGCTAGTCTACCGACAAGGTTTGGGACTCAAACCAGTCCATCAATGCGTCTACAAACCACTGCATGAGAATAACACCCACTTTGATTCAAAACAGGCATTTGCATTGGAAAAAGCCTGAAATATCAGGCTTTTTTGTATCTAGCTATCCATCGACTGTTACAGTAAGTGTCATGCTGAGGGAGGCATCAAGGTCAACATCCAGCCAGTTTATTGTGTTGTGTTGGCTTTTCAGTTTTCAGTTGCTAACATTAGTGCTTTTCAGCACTAATGTTAGCAAATAAAACTTTTCTCTAGCATCACACAGTTAAAGGTATTTTTCCCCACTGTTATTCATGTGCAAACTTTACGGGTCTTAGAAGTCATCTCATCATTTGTCCAAGAGTTGTTGCAATTCTCGAGAAAAAAAATCAAACATCTATTGGAGAAATGAATTAAGTTTTCCTTGTTCCTCCAAAATAATTGATGACATTTGGACATCTGTTTGGTTGGTCTGTTTGGTGTAATTTTACAAAACAAAGCTAAGTGGTTATACACCTGTGATGATCTGTTGCATAATTACAAGCTGTAGTGATTCTCCTCCTCTTAATATCTTTGCTGTCGTCACTGAACAAATGGAACAGATCCTAACCCTAACCCTAACCAGGTTATTTTTGAGGGCTCAGCAGCAAGCTACAATGATTGCAGTTGAAAATTTATCAACAAAGCTGGTCACAGAACAGCTAGCCCTGTTCTGAATGTGAGCCGCAGAATTAGCGTTTTGTCAGCAAAATAATTATTTGGGTTGGAAAGCAGCAGCAGAATTCAGTGGATCCAGTCCCACTTGAGACAGAGACATGCAGACAAAAGCATCCGAGTTTTAAACAACAGCTTAAATCACACACTGGGACAGGGATGATTATGTGAAAACCCACGGATATCCTCCAAAGAGAAAATGTGCTGGATCTGGAATTCCATGTTTGGGCAAAGCCTTGTAGTCAATGTTATGTCCAACTGCTATTTGAAATACACTAATTTTACACTAATTTTCAAATGATACTCAAAATTGTGCTTAGAATCAGACAATAGATATGCAGTTTCTGGGCTAGGATTAACTTTAGGATTGCGGTTAATGTGAGAAATAGGGTCGGGTTGCTGGTGATTTAGGTTTAAAAATCGGGACGAGGGTAGGGTTGGGGTTATGGACGGGCTAAAGTCACAGTTAGGGTTACAAAGTCTGTAGAGCTGCACCAAATAGACAAAAGACAATTTTTTTTACACTAATTTTTGTCAACTGATGTGCAACAAATTGACAAACAGCACACTCACAATGGCCCTACATGTATCCAGCGTCAAACTGAGGTATCATTAGATTGTATTTATGTCGCCCATATGTAGTTTTCTCATCAGGACAATGCTGGACCTATGTATCTCTTTCTGATGTCTTCCCTACATCGTCCTGATATCGTCTGGAGATGCTGTTGACATTGTAGTAAAACTGTGATGGAATGCCTGCATTGGATTTTGTCACATACTCCTTTTAGAGACAATAGGATAATGTTGCCATTTAGTGGGCATGTCAGTATGACATCATCGTCCAGGCAGAGACTGAGGAGTCCTACTGTCACTAACCTGTCAGTGCAAGTTTAAATACAGGAGGTGCAAGACCGAAGACAGAGAGAAAAAGAAAGATACAGGCACTTTGCACGGCACTCAGCGGCTTATTTTAAAAAATTCATTCCGTCTCCTGGAGAAGCTGGACTTGTGATGCCTCATTGAACAAATGTACCTCAAACACGTCATTCACAGTTTTAAAACACTTCATCAAGAGAAAAAAAAAAAACGAGTTGCAATGTAATGTTGAGAGGAAATGAAGTTAGAAGGCAAACTTCTCATCATTAGTCTTCAGATGAAATCAGATGACAGTGAGTGTTCAAGCATCGTTATCCAGACCGGGCCTTTATGAGCAAACACTGTGCATTTATATGGGATGCATAATAAGCACCTCTACCCTCTAGGGGAGTACAGCTATCATTGCAGCAGGGCTGTCTTGTGATAAACATCTACTATCAATGTGAATCTATGTTGGCCATCAGCGCTCTGGGTGTAATAACAGAATAGGACACCACCTCACCTGGTTTGCAAAAAACCCTCAAGAGCAATAAAAACAAAGAAAATGTATGAATGTTCTAGCTTGGTAATTACATACCACCCACATTATGGCAGTCATTTCACAAATATGTCAAAACAATCACATTAAATATCATGGTAAAGACAACAGAGGGATTTTCTAAATACACCAAAGATGCATGAAGATGTATTATACACATCAGGAGACATGCAAATCTAATATTGCCAGGATTACCACTAAACAAGGGTAGGGCCATGGGGAGACATAGGGAGGTTTAGTGAGAGCGGAGACGACCTTTCAACTGAAAGATCTGGATTCAGGAACCTGTGTCAACAAGCATCTACCCTGTTGTGTCTTTGAGCAAGACCATAAATCCCTCCCTGAGCTCCCCCCTGGGTTACTGCTCTGTCGCTGACACTGAGCTGTGACCACTCTACAGCAGGGAAAGTTAAAAGAGAATTACCCCATTGGTGTCAATAAAGTATCGCATTATGTCTATTACAGCTACACTCATCAACTTCATTGGCATTGGCATTCACTGGCATTTCATGTGGCAGCAAGAGGTAACTGTTCAAAAAGTTTGAAATCAAAATCGTGGAATGGCACATCAGTAGACTCCCCCCAGCATGCTCATGTTTACCAACCAATTCTGTTTGTCATCACTTTATACTGAAAGATATTAAAGGAACAAAAGAGGCAAAATGTCTTTTATTGGTGAGTCCGGATTTCTCTGGAAAGAGAGAGTTTGCCGTGTGTTTAGCTAAGGACAGACCAAGCCGACATTAAAACACTACCGCCAACTGAGGTCGACCATCGGATCGCTTCGCATCGCCTTGTACGCGTTGGACAGGCGACAGCTGACAGACGCATGTTCTCCCCTTGCCATTATGGTGGCAGTAGTCTTTATCTGTAATTCAAAAAGGCAAACCAGGAGCCTCGGGATCATCGAATGATAAAGAAACAAGTAGAAAGAAGAAGCAGATAACTGATCTGAGAACTTTCAACTGGCACTGGCGTCATCAGCTCTTTTTTCCTGTGAAACGATTTGTTTACCACAATTATTTCTCTCAGGTTAGCTATCTGGCTAGCTAGTTATAACAGTAACAACACAACCTGATTTCTCTCTCTCTTCTCATGCCCTGATTCACTTACGTTGAACAGCCAATCAGAAAGTTGTCTCTCACCAGCGGCCTCCCCAGTTCAACATACCAAATCAGCCAGTCAGCCACTAATGAGGCCTGATGAGGGCAAGCGGTGTGGGACGCACGGTGCAAACTGACCACAGATGGCCAACAATGTTCTAATGAAAGCTGAGCCTCAGCAGTCAGCGTGGTATGTAAAGGCCTTGTGTTATGCTATTGTTTGAGGAAGTGTCCCTGCACCAGAATATGCAAAAACAGGGTGACTTTATGGGGCCTAGATTAGGGGTGAGTGGATGCTGTTCTCTGGTGTAGCCCCACTTTGCAATATCTACACTGATGATGCAGCCGTATTTTCACATAAAAATCTTACTGATATTAGCTTTGAGCACATATTGGTACTGAGGACGAATACGGCCATGTGACACCTACACCTGTCAAAATCAATGATGGAGGACAAGGTTGAAAAATATAGCTCCATTCCCATTAGAAGTCTAAACGCC
>OMLB01020709.1:0-10127 GCA_900302555.1 Myripristis jacobus
CAGCAGATCTCTATGGTCTGATCATAAATGGGTACGTAGAATAATGGCTATGAAGGAAATGACACACAACAAAATCACTAAAAAGCCTCAAAATAAACAAAACACAAATTACAGCTCAAAATCGTTGCAATGTCACTGCACTAAAAGATGATCACATACCCTGATGGGCCTGTAGACGGCCCCGTCTTCTCCCTCAATCCAGTCCATTGATGTCTTGTTCACTACATAAAAACTAAACGGTCAAAATTATTCCAGGAAATCGCAACTACAGAGTGGTAGTACAAGCACTGCAACACAGTTGAAGCTGGTAGCAGAAATGAGCCGGTTGGACTCGCTGTGTGTCTTCAGGAGACACAGAACACAACTCTTGTTGTGGAGTCACAATGGCAGTAGAACTCGGCTCTTTGTGACTCAGAGAACCTGTTTGGTTCTGCTGCTCAGCCACAGATGAGCAGAGAATATGTCTGGGCATTCTGGCCAAGACTGATCCAGTTGAAATCAAAGAAGAAAATCTTTTCACAAGGCAGCACTTGAGCAGAGGTTGAAACCTGTCTTTTGTCTTGGTCAGTCCACTGCCAGGTGAAACAGCACCTTTTTGACTTTGATCCACTGATTTTGGTCAACAGCACAAGGCAGCCCAGCCCAACCAGAGAACTAAATTTTCACACATTATTGCTACATATTTCATCATTTGCAGCACATTTCATGTTTTTGTGTGACTCAATTCAGTCAAATGACCAAAACCTGACAAAGTGTTCATTTTCTGTAATATGATCCACTAGCAGGGTCAGGCTACTTGTGATTGTTGAGGTTTCACAGTTGTGTTTCTCCTTGAGTCAACAGAACCAGGAGGAGCATTAGCTTTCTCTGAGCAAAATAAAAAAAAAATTGGTAACACTTTACAATAAGAGTACAACAATTAACGTTAGTTAATGCCGTAATAAACATTAAGTAACAGGTAATAAACATTAAGTAACAGTTAACTAACCGTTAACCGTTAACTAATGCTTTTCATGCTAAGATATTAATTTATATGTTATTTAAGGGTTATTGTAGATATTATTAACATTAGTAAATGCCATAATAATCATTAACTAACAGTTCATTAACCATTACAGCATTAACTAACATTAATTAACGTTAAGTAACGTTAATTCTTGTACTGTTATTGTAAAGTGTTACCAAAAAATTGTTATAAATCTGCAAGAAAATTCAGTGGATCCAGCCCCATTTAAGAGAGAAACCTCCTAGTGTAAAATGCTAGCTTAAATCACAGACTGTGATTGTGCGAAAACTCCATGGATCTCCTCCCCATATAGAAAATGAGTTTGATCCACAATTCCATATTTTCCAAAGTACTTTACACATTTCACCAATTACTCGTATGCAATCAAGTTACTTATTGTTATAGCTGTTTCCTTTGCTTTATCACACCTTAATGTGAGGCTAATGAGTAGTTTCAGGGTTATAGCCTATCCTTAGAGTGGGTCCAGAATAACCAACCAGTTTGAACATTTATTGAGTCATGATGCAAAGTAGCAAAGCAGATCAAGGTCATTAAGAATCAAGATCCCTTAAAATATTCTTATCTTCACTCTCAAAAAATGAGGTGGCTTTGTGCAGGGATGAGGGGTTTTGTGTTTTGTAGTGATATATCTGATATAGCCTAGACTTGGTGGAAAGCAGTCATATAAATTACATAAGTGATTTATTTCGTTGTCAAAATGCCATATCTTCAGCCCTGTGCATTTCAGTATCATTATCCAAAGTTAATTATTGTCAACCTGCAGTTGTAGATTTACTTCCATATTAATCACCGTTAAATTGCATTACCATGAATTATTGAGATTATAACCACTGTTTCATTATTGATTCTTTACTGGTTTTGTTCATGATTAGCTACTGAGAAAATGCTTCCAAAAAGAAAAATAGCTCCTTCTACAATGTGGCTGCCATCAAGTGACAAAAGACTTGAGATAAGGTCATGCAGTACTATTCAGTCAGCTGGTAAATGTTTTCATCATCCGGGAATTCTGCTTTAGCCTCATTCATCCCTCTTGGTGCATCCAGATCTTTGTTCTGACATCAATAAAATATTAATTTACTTTGAAGTGGAGGTTCCCCTCATTTTCCCATCTCAAATAAACTAATATAGTAACATGATTAAGGGGACAGAGCACAACTTAAAGTTTCAGCTCCAATCACTAGCACCCTTCTATCGAGGTCCAGAGCTGCCCCTCCAGCCTCAGCATCCCTGGTACCACTTCAACAAATTTAGAAATATCAGTGCATTATGATGTGTATAAACCACTGATGGGGCCTCTCCTGAACCCACATACACCTCAAAATGCCTCAGGGCCCCAATCATCCAGTAGAGGCGTAGAAGACGCCAAGCTTTTTATTTTGGACAAAGTCTATAAACATCTGGAGACACCAAAATCACACGTGTGACTTCTTTTTGCTGACTTCTCCTCTGCCTTTAACAAGATGCAGCCTCATGTCCTAATACAGAGACTCTCGACGTACTTTCATCTACCCCACCGGCTGTCATTATTATGTTTGAACTTTCTGACAGAGAGAACCCAGCGGGTTGCCGTAAATCACAAAGTGTCCAAGCCACTGATTTCCAACACCAGGTCTCCGCAGGGCTGCGTTCTCTCACCGCTATTGTTCATTCTGTATACTGACAGCTGTAAGTCAAGTAGAGAGGGCAGCTTTTTGGTAAAATTTTCAGATGACACAGCTCTCCTGTCTCTCCTGCAGGGGGCAGAGTCTGACCATGGCTGCGCCCTTCCTGACTTTGTCCTATGGTGTGATGACAATTTTTTGGATCTCAATGTGGCTAAGACCAAAGAACTAGTTATAGACTACAGGAAAAGCAATCTTTCCCCCATAGCAAGTGTGGTCCAAGGTGAAGATGTCCAACTAGTGGACTCCTATAAATATCTAGGCACTTACTCTGATAACCAACTCAAGTTTGATGTGAACACCGACTCTCTTGTTAAGCGGGGCCAACAAAGGATCCATCTGCTGAAGAAGATCAGCTCTTTCAATGTATCAAGGCCTATCATGCAGACTGTTTACCTGTCCTACATTGAGAGCTTGATCACCTTTTCCTTTATTTGCTGGTTCAAGGGCCTATCCGTAAAAGATAGGAACAGTCTAAACCACATTGTGAAGGTCTGCTCCAAAATTATTGGAAATAGGCAAAATAATTTAAACGATCTTTGGGAGAAACGGGTGGTTCAGAAAGCCAAAGGAATCATAGGCCTAGGCACTGACCACATCCTGGCCAAGGAGTTCTCCCTACTGCCTCTAGGGTGGCGCTATCGGGAGCCCTCAAGAAAAACCAACCGATATGCCAACTCTTTCATTCCATCTGCCATCCGCTTATTGAACAGTGGCAGCCTTAATTGATTTTTTTTCCCTTTTGGAGCTTATGGGTATTTTTTTTTTTTTTTGGACTTTTATGCAATAGAAACAGCAGACCAGACTATGAAATTATTAATGTAAGAATGTAATGTATGGTCCTTGCACCCCAGAGTCTGCACTGAGCACCCATTTGCCTTTTTTGCACATGTAATGTTTGGAATGTGTTGTGGTGGGTTGTCTACCCAGTTGTCTATTGTCTTGTGTATTTCATGTTTCTGTAGAAACTGAATTGCCCTTTGGGGATTAATAAAGCAATCTGAATCTGAATCTGAATCAGTGTGACAGCCTCTTTCTCAATTAAAGAGTGGATTATCTGATTTCTGTTTTAAAGAAGCTAACTGGCCTTTCTGCAACATGATTGTCTTGCTGAATAAGCACAGCCCCCACTCCCACGTGACTCGCATTGACCTGAAGCTTGAAGGGCTTATCAAACCACGGAACAACCAAAACGGGGCTGGAGCACAGCAAAGACTTCACATTATCAAAGGCACACTGACAGTCAGATGACCACACAAACTTTACTTTATCCTTTAGCAGTTCAGTTAATGCATGAACGACAGAAGAAAAACTCTCATAGAACCAAACTCACTCCATGAACCATCAAAGCTCTTTCTTTGTGGTTGGTGGTAGATATATTTCAACAGCCAGTACCTTGGCTTGCACAGGAGCCACACAACCTTGCCCCACCTCTCGGCCAAGGTATGTCACTGTGGCTTTTGCAAATTCACATTTTGCCAAATTGATGGCAAGGTGCACTTCAGCCAGATGCTCAAAAAGACACCGAATGCGCTGTAGATGGGAATGCCATGTGTCACGGTAAATTACCAGATCATCCAAATCATCCAAAATCCTTCCTCTGAGCCTCTGGCAAATGGTTTGCCCCAGTAAACCATCTAGCTTACTGAGCTACTCTGAGTTCTTTAACCGCCCGTACACCAGACATCATCCAGCTCAGGCTCACCCTGTCCCACACCTGCCACTGCAACAGTATCTGCTACAGAGACAGGAGATACCTTCTGAAAACAGTCATAGTAGGAATTAAGGAGATTAAGATGGCACAGCAGTTTTACCCTCCTCCACCCAGGAGTAGAAATCAAATAATTAAGGTTAGAAACCTTCTCCAATACAGGATGAGGGCCAGCGTATCTAGACTGGAAAGGTGAACCTGTAAAAGAGCAAGAACTTCCTTTCTTGGGATGCTGACAACTTCTCCTTGTCCATGCCCATTGCAACATAAAAACAATGTTTATCATCAAACCGTTAACAAAGACAATTAGGTTTTTAGGTGGAGTTTCCTCCACCCAGCCATCCTTCCGAACTGACAAGGGCCCACACACAGTTTGGTTGAAAACAACGTTTGGACTGAATCCTGTGCTTTCCTGCATGGCCTCCCTTGCAGCCAGCATACGCCATGGTAAACTCTTCACCTAAGCTCCATCCATTTCGACACAATATGCACAGAGGAGAGACTTAAGTGTTTGGTGGAATTGCTCCAAGGCATAGTGACTGTGTGCATGGTACGCAGTGGACTGATTGTGTTTTACCCACAGTTATTTCAGCATCTGTGCAAACACTTGTGAGGAGAAGTTAGAGCCCCTAGCACTCTGGATAGTTTTTGGGATGCCAAATATCGAAATAAACTGGGACATGCAGATAGGGACACGCTACTCCCTGCATTTGAGTCAGGGGAACACAGTAACCAGCTCAACAGGTAGGCTACTGACTGTCACTGTCTGAAAGACTGAGTTAGAAAATGTTTATGGTTCTTATAGTTGCGGCATAGAGTAGATCATAGATTCCCTCCCTCTGTCTCTCCTGGCTGCAGTGATGATGATGACAGGGACTCTATAGGAGAGGTGCCGGGCCCGGCGTTTGAAAAGCAGCCCCCTCCCTACTCACCCGCGCTGCAAGTGCAAGAAGCGGACACTCCTCCTCACACCGCAGGTGAAAGTGGAATAGAGACCACAGATGATGAAAAAACTCCTCTGGATGGCTTTCCGACTGATCGAGCCAATTTCCCTGAAAATATCCAGAATGCCAACACCAAAAGATATATCCTTAAAATGGGCCCATGCAAACCCAAAGGTCCATTTCCCACTGATGCGGACAACCGTCGTTTTTTGGAAAGTTATTACACCTCCACCACTAAAGTTGGGACAAAATTGCCATGCAGTTGGTTGTGTTATTCACCAAAATTAGACAGCTGTTACTGTGAGCCTTGCTGGCTTTTTGCCCAGCGAAATGCACCCTTCTATAATAATGCATGGGTAAACGGAATAAAAGACAAAGTATATGAGCAATGGAAACTTAACAGTACAGTGGATGCTGAAATGGAGAAAAATGTGCGCAATGCAGCCACATTTCGGAGACAGGTTTTGGAGCGCATTGTAAATGTAACACTCACTCTAGCTTCATTCAACTTGGCATTCATGGGGCATAAGGAGGCTCTTGGTCAGGGAAATCCTGGCAACTTTTTATCAATAATTGAATTATTGGCAGGCTACGACCCTGTTTTGAAAGAGCTAATCAACCGACCAGAAGGCTCAGTGAAATACCTAAGTCACCAGATTCAAGATGAGATCATTTACATATTATCTCAACGTGTTAAAGCTGACATAATTGATGACATAAATGGAGCCCCATTTTATTCTGTTATCATGGACACAACACAAGATGTGTCCAAGATAGACCAGTTGAGCCAGGTTTACCGTTACATGACCATTATTAGAAATGACATGGATATTGCTGTAGATATACAGATCAATGAAGTGTTTTTGGGACTTGAAGCCACTGCGGGCTCATCCGCTTCAGAACTTGAAAACAAAAACCTGGGCTCCATAGAGAAAAACAGATTAGATCTGTCCAAATGCCGTGGACAGGGATATGATGGGGCTGCTAATATGAGTGGTCTGTATACAGGCGTACAAGCCCCCTTGCTTGTTATGTTCATTGCGTTGCTCACAATCTCAACCTGGCACTCAACGACTCTGTTAAAAACGACGCTGGAGTGAAACACCAGGAAGACTTTTGTGGGGCGCACGCCAGTTGCCACCTCACCTTGCACCTGATCTGAGAGTCTGTACAGGGAAATAGGCAAAACAGTCAAGCCCATCCCACGACTGAGCATAAAATCCCCATTGCTTTCCTCATCAGAAAAAGACAACATAGATTCCACCACATGGAACCATCAGTTCCAGTATCCCTCTGAATTTTGACCTGCACCTTCTTATCACTGCCCACCAAGGATACAAACCCATCTGTGATGAATGGAGCATCAGCAGCCAGCATCAGAGTGTCATCATGACATGACGGTTTAAGGGCGAGGTCCTTGCCATCCACCAAACCAGAAACAAGACAGTCATCAACAGGCGCAGCCAGTGCAGCAGGTTTAACATCATAATGTCCCAACTTAGATTTGGCCTCACGTACTGGGCAAACAGCCTTCCAATGCCCCTTACCATGGCAATAATTACACTCAGTGTCAGAGCTGATATGGTCAGCCATATGATCTACAACAGGTTTCTTTGCCTGCACTGGTTCTGGGGAACGTGCACCAACCCAAAAAACACCCACACACCGATCATGATCCTCACATGTCTGGTGATCTCCAAAACTGATGTTACGTTGACACAGCAGCATCCGTGGCTGTAGTCACCTTCTACTCCGTCATGTATGTGGCAATCTTTCCTGAACAGAATTTTTAAACTGCTCAAGAAGAATCAGATTCGAGAGGTCATCAAACAAACTCACATCTGATGCACAACATTCAACGCTTAAAATGACTGCATATACATTCCTTACAAACTCAACCTATGACTGCAAAGCTCCCGTTTCCCATGTTCTGAAACTCTTATGATATGCATTGGAGAGTAGTTCATAAGGCTTCAGAACAGCGGAACTATCTGCTGAACTCAAGGAGCATGCACTGCAGCATCAGCGCTCAGTCAGCATCAGGCTAATTTCTTGCCTCAGCAACGTGCTCAAATAAACAGAAGAACGTGTCCTGATCAAAACTTGGGCAATAGGTGCAAATCTTTTACATCAAATGACTGCCCACATGAATCAGCTTGACCTGTCAGTTTGCCTGTCAAGCTGATACAGAGCACCATTCAACTTAGCCTCTTTAACCAAATCTGAATTGGATGCTTCAAGCTCAAGCCTTGCCTTTGCCGTTTGCTGGCGTTTTTTTCCCCCCAGTTCTATTTCTTTAAATACTTGACCATCCCGTTTATTTCCTCCACTTCCAGCTGTTTCTCCCAATCCAACTTTTGCTTCACTTTACTGTGCTCCAGCTACAAAGGCAAATGTTCTTTTTGCTTCTCAAACATTTGTCCATGTGTCTGGAGCTGCACCACTTGATGCACGTCCAGTCTGTGCAGGATTCCTTCAGATCCGCACTCATCAGCTCCATTTCCATCAACTTTACCTTTATGCTGAGCTTAATTTTGTCTTTTGAGCATTTATCTGCAACCTCAACAGAAAAGTGATCAACCACTTTCAACAGCTGCTCTGTGGTTAACCGCTCCAAATGCTCCTCAGATGGAGCAGCAATAAATGAATCCAGGTCAGCCATTCACAACCAGCCTCCCACAGCCACTGAGCCCAGAAAGTGGTAATCCTCAGTCGGACCAAATTTGGGTTGGAGTCTCCCACTACCTTAAAGAAAACCTATCTAACTCCCTCCTGGTCTGTATGCAGCTACTTGTGAGGGATATTCATGCACTCAGAGCCCACTGCGGTGATGAAGAGACCAGCATGCTGGCACCCCCCGACGATGCCCAACAGAAGTGCCCCTGAGAAATGTACACCAAGTCACAAGGCTTTCTCACCAAACCAAGCTCACCAGCCAACTGGAGAAAACTCCACCAGTAAGCCACAAGCAGACGAGCCCTTAATTTGATCAGCCCGTTAGACCATGACAAGGAGGGGAGACAGACTCATTAGTTCCAGCAAAGTTGTAATATTTATTGTAGCATAAAAGGACTAAGAGAAACAACACAGGTGTGAAACCAGTGGTGTAGCTGGGTGCATGAATGAAGAGGATGAGGTGGAGTGATGAAGCTGTAACACAAGACAAAGAAGACCAAACGGCCTGGAGGCAGAGCGAGGCCAGAGTGGAGAGGTTTCGCAGCTTTTAAGGCCCAGGGAACACAAAGCCCGGTGTTCCCAGTTAGGCCGACTTCAAACTCCACCTTCCAGGTACACATACCTGGAGAGAGAGAGAGAGAGACTAACAGGCCACAGGGCTGTCACAAAGTTAATTTTCCAATGTTTTGTTAAAAAATGTTTTCAGTCAATTGACTTCATAAAATCCAGTCATGTGGGACTCAGAATTCATGTCAATTTTTTATTGTTTCATTTCTTCAAAATAATTCATGACATTTGGATGTCGTTTTTTTTTCTTATACTCTTTGTGTTAAGCTACTTTATTTTATTTTGTTATTTATTGTGTTTATTCTTCTAAAGATATATATTTCTCTCTTCCAGTGTTGACAGGTACATTTTGTGTAGTCTACTGTTGTTCCTGTGCAGAGTCTGGACAACCTGCTGCTGGAACACAAGAACTTCCCAATCTGGGATCAATAAAGTCCATCTATCAGTGTAGTTTTTTCAACATTATATTTTGGTCATTTGTGCTTTATTAGATGGGTAAAATGGAGAGAGACAGGAAAGACGCAGCAGAGAGGGGACTGCATGCAAGAAATGGGCCAAGCCAGAACTGAACCCAGGCCACTAAGACTTAGTAAATCCATATGTTTTTATGTGAAGCCACACCTCACTTTGGCTAATCAGTAGGAAAAATTAATCAGTTTTACAATCAGAAGCAAATAAATCAACTAACAGAGTCACTTCAATAACTTTGGTTGAATTTTCAGTCTTTATTACTTTGCATAGATGTTTGAATGTCCTTAAGCCTGACCCATGTTGAGATGTTGTTGTGTTTTTCAAAGAGGAGACAAACACTGAAACATTCCTGTTTTTGAACTTTTCTGCCTTTTTTTCTGTCTTTTTTC
This sequence comes from Myripristis jacobus, assembly GCA_900302555.1. Lineage (NCBI taxonomy): Eukaryota > Metazoa > Chordata > Actinopteri > Holocentriformes > Holocentridae > Myripristis > Myripristis jacobus. The sequence goes on from OMLB01020709.1 coordinate 9,447, forward strand.
TGTGTAAGACAACAGACTGAACAGATGGATGAAAGGTTTCATCTGATACAGGAGAAAAACAATCTGGTCAAATCTAAACCAAGATGAAACCCAGTTACCTGAAGGTTACAGGGCAAAGGTCAGTGTTTAGGGACCTCTGAAGGAAAATATTCAAGAAAATAGACACTAAACGGTGAGATTTATATTCATTTCAGATCCCAAATCAGATATTTCCATATAAACTTTGCTCAAAATCTAACTGGCAGCTTGATGATCATCACTGAGAGATTTTACCACATTTAACTCCTTATTATCTGTTTATGGTGCACACATGTTCATAGAATCAAAATGAGAATTTCTTGGCCTAATTAGTCTAAATAGATATTTTCTTCACTGTCCTCTTGGTCATTCTGGCACTTGAAGTGGTTCCTCTGTTTTCCACGTGAACCAGGCACAGAATCAGAGACATGTTAGTAATACTGTCCTCTGACCAACTTGGAAAAATGATATTATTGTTGAAAACCAGCTGAGTTTGTAAAAGAGCCATCCTATTTAGATGTGATCAGTTCCACTCAGATACTGAATTCAGTGGTGCTTCATGGGACTCCATCCAGTCCATTTTCTATACTTGCTCAACCTATCCCAGCATGCACTGGGCAGAAGCCAAGTTCATGGGACTAAAAAGTCCTATATCCTGTTATT
>OMLB01020714.1:0-10301 GCA_900302555.1 Myripristis jacobus
ATTGTGTTAGATTGTGCAGGTGTACCTAATAAAGTGGCCACTGGGTGTATATAGATAGGTATTTATACAGCATATTGGTGTCTTCATGTCTACAGGTAATCCGTAAAGGCGAGGTGAGCTGCTGTTGGACCTGCACTCCCTGTAAAGACAATGAGTATGTGTTTGATGAGTACACTTGTCGAGCTTGTGTCCTGGGCTCATGGCCTACAGACGACCTCACAGGTAAACACACTCCTCTGCTTCTGTCTCTTACTCTTAACTTGTCTGTTACAGATAAATGATTGCAAACACACCAAAACAGTCTCAAATTTGGGTCACACACACTCATGGTGCAAATCCCTGCGAATCCCCTTACATCTTACAGACCACTGCCACTGCACCCAGACATAAACACAAACGTATTGGTTAAACACACGCATACACACACACACACACACACACACACACACACACACACACACACACACACACACACACACACACACACACAGACTTTAACTCCTTGCCAGAAAAAAGGATTTGGCTTAAGCTTACGTTCTTAACTCCAACATCTCTAAAAACAGTTACAATCCCTCTCCCTTTTGCAAAGACTTCAAGTGTCTCCCACAGTGTTTCTATTCCTCAGTAGTATGCACAAGCACACAAAAGGTCATTTTTTTATGTCTATCTTGCGTATAATACAACCAGGAGCGGCACTGTTTTTTTTTTTGTTTTTGTTGTTTTTTTATACCAGCAGGGTCTTGCTATTTCTTTCTCTCTCTGGTCCCTCCTTGCCTTGCATGGATACATGTTTCTCAGGACCCTTTCATGTTTTCACAGACCCTGTCATGTGTTAATTTTGTCGTTCACAGCAAATGTTCCAGAACTATATGTGAATGAAGCATGATTCACAGTGGGACAACGGGCTATGAAGAAGCCGTCACATACTCACATAAACATGTACATGCACACAGACAGACAGATGATACATTTCACACTCTGCTAGGAGGAGCTTGTCACACAAATATACAGTACACATACACATGAAAACACACACATAAACACACACACACACACACACACACACACACACACACACATGCATACGTCCCTGGATACAGCTGAAAACAAATGGTGTTGCATGAATTTGTCTTTCTTCTGCCCCCCTCCCCCACCCCACCTCCAGGCTGTGAACCTATCCCGGTGGAGTACGTGCGCTGGGGGGATCCAGAGCCCATCGCTGCAGTAGTCTTTGCCTGTTTGGGCCTCCTGGCAACACTTTTTGTTACTTCTATTTTCATAAAGTAATTCCTTACAGCTTTAGTCTTCATGTATGTTGCTACATATTTGACACATTAACACATATCTGTGTTGAGTATGTTCATGACACACACTGTGGATTATTTGCAGGATATTTACTTCAGTAAATATTAGGCTATTTTGCATTTTAGAGACAAAAGTTTACTCTCTTTGCTCTTCAGCAAACCAAAAAATGACTTGTTAACTTTGTAAGCACTCTTCAGTGAAACCAATGAGAATAGTGAGAAACAAACTACCATCAGTTTTAAAAAAATGCATTTTATAAATCATATCGCTTTGATCCCTAGTTCTGAATGGCTTATTCATGTTCAAAGCCATTGTAAAACAATGGCTAAACGCACACCTGTGAGTGCTTATGTGAGGAGCATTACTGTGCCAGACAAAAAGCACCATTCACATCTATTCTAATAATATTGTTTAGCTGAAGAGCAGGCTTTAATTACTCAAGCTGATATGTAGCTGTTTTTATTTATTTATTTATTTCATTTTCAGCGGTTGCTTAGTGGTTTGCCTTTTAGTGCCTGCATGATGTTTTGTGACTTATCACTCAGTTTCAAATTACACAATCTAAATTCATGATGTGTTTGCTTGTAGATTTTGGGACACTCCTGTGGTCAAATCATCTAGTCGTGAGCTGTGTTATATCATCCTGGCTGGCATATGTCTGGGCTACCTGTGTACCTTCAGCCTCATCGCCAAGCCCCACGTTGTGTACTGCTACCTCCAGAGGCTCGGGATAGGCCTCTCCCCGGCCATGAGCTACTCTGCTCTGGTCACCAAGGTAGGAGCTGTTCTGTTAACTGTTTCTCACTGTCAGTCAGGTTGAAGAACATTTTTTATTAAGTAATGCAAGCTGAAGAAGTGTGTTGTCATGTTTCACTGTCTATGGAGCATTCAGCCTCCAGCTATTTTCTTTTTTTTCTCTCTTTTTTTTCCATCAGACTACACATCCCTTCCTCAGTCATTCCTCTTCCTAATAAGTCTTTAGGCTAATGCATCCTTGGATACTTTGATTCCATCTTTAATTTCCCTGTCAGTAGCCTTACAAGCAAGATGACATTAATCACAAGACATGTTTGATTGCCTTTAAGCTATTTACGTTTTTGTGACTGACTTGACATTCAAATGAGTCTCTAAAAGGTGTTTTTGTCATTGTCATATAAGCTGATCATTCTTGAAAAATGTCATCTTGACACACTCACGGCTGAGGAGAAAAGCATCTTCCCCCACAGACAGTGCTTTTAGTGCAGGGCTGTGTTCAGCTGGCAAGCCTGCAATGCCTTAGTGACACCACTATGAAACGTTTGTACAAGAAGTCTGCGCGTGATGTTTTGTTTTATCATATTCAAAACTTAGAAATAACTACTCAGATATTAAATCCTAAGTGCACACATTGGTGCAACCACATTTGATCAGAGGACCTCTATACTAACAGGAAACCATGTCTGCTCAGTAGTAGCTTGTCTAAGTGGAAGGATAAAAGGGGATCTAAGGATAAGGAGGGAGCTTCTTCCAGAGACTGGATGTTATACAGTTAGAAAGGACTTATGGTGTGAAATTGCGTATGGGGGCTAGAGTTAATGCTTAAGATGTGGGTATTAGAAAAGGGATTATTGTCATGAATCAGTGTCAGTGGTATTATCAGCAGTAAATGTAACTGAAGTGAGCATAACCATTTGATCTATTCTTGATCCAGACCAATCGTATAGCACGGATCCTGGCAGGCAGCAAGAAGAAGATCTGCACCAAGAAGCCGCGTTTCATGTCCGCCTGCGCACAATTGGTCATCGCCTTCCTACTCATACTGCTGCAATTGGGGATTATTGTGGCACTCCTAATCATAGAGCCACCACAGGTGAGTGCATGTGTGTGTGTTGGGAGAAATTCTTTTATATTTACAGACAGTGCATCGTAATCTTCTCTTGTCCTAGGTGATCTATGACTATCCCAGTATCCGCGAGGTAAACTTGATCTGTAACCTGACCACTCTGGGGGTGGTGGCGCCCCTGGGCTACAATGGCCTGCTAATCCTCAGCTGCACCTTCTACGCCTTCAAGGTACTTCAATATAACAGGCTGTTTCATTGTACTTTCTCTCAGATGTCAAAGTTTATTTCTCTACAGTGGACTGCCTTTCTCATTCTTTTTCCCCTACATCCAGTTCAAGCTTCATTATCCGACTTTTTTATTCTTTCTTTTTTCCCTCCCAGACTCGTAATGTCCCTGCCAACTTTAACGAGGCCAAATATATCGCCTTCACGATGTACACCACCTGTATCATCTGGCTGGCCTTTGTTCCTATTTATTTTGGCTCCAACTACAAGATCATAACCATGTGTTTCAGTGTCAGCCTCAGTGCAACTGTGGCACTCTGCTGTATGTTCGTACCAAAGGTAAGAAAGTTGTCAAAACGGCCTCTCTTTCACATTTACATTTATCCTATTAGTAATTTATTGTTCATTTTCATGCTCAGGTATACATCATGCTAGCCAAGCCAGAGAAAAATGTGCGCAGTGCTTTCACGACGTCCACAGTGGTGCGCATGCACGTAGGCGATGCCAAGAAGGCTGCTAAGGCTGCCAAATCCTCCAGCAGCATGGCCAACCTTTTTAGGCGCCGTGGCTCTGGGCAGGAAAACATCAGGTATGTAGAGGGCCCTACTGGGTGTGAGCTAAAGAAAAGAAATGCAAATTGGGCTATGAATAAACATCACGGTGTCATTTCTTGGACATTTGGTGGTCCCTGAAAGGGACCGGCCCAAGAAATCTGAATGGGCATCTGAAAGGGGCTCTTATGAGATGTCTGTGTGTTGCATTATGGAAAATCTGTGGCTGTATGATCAGGATCCAGCGTTCAGCCAGGTGCACCTGGTCTAGTTTATCTAAAACACTACCATGTATTATTTCAGCAAGCATCAAACCCCTAAGATTGGCAGATTTAATGCCATACTCTTGAGCTACTCAAGACAGTATATAATAGTGGGGGCTGTGGTCTAATAGACAAGACGCTAAGCAGCAGAAGGAAAGGCCGGAGAGGGACATTGGCAAGCTGCAAGGCGATACAACACGATAGACCACACTGTAGAGAAACTACTTGCTGGACTGATTTCTAGGCCATCTATGCCACCCTCTATGTCATTTTTAAAAATCATAGTTTCACTGTCTCACAGTCCAGGAGTCCATGAATGGAGATCAGAACTCTGCTGGGATATATTCTGAACTCTGAGCATCTTCATCATCTTCCTTTCCTTCATAGACTGCCTTTAATAGCTCAGAGCTGAATCTAATGCAACAGGCTGGATGAGAAGCCAAGAAAAACTGTTCCTAGAGGTTGAGATAAGGCTTCCGCATTTGGGTTAACTACTCCCAGAGGACACACACAGCCTTTAAGGATTTTTCTTTCTAGGGAAGAGACAGGAGGGGGACAGGAGATGTGAAACTGTGTTGATGATAGAATGGGAGAACACTGCAATATTGACAAGAGGTAGAACCTGAAGCCCAGTGTAGAACAGTGGAGTTCTCTCATTATTGGTATCCTGCAAACATCGAATTGTACATACTGCAATGTTCCACATTATATTGTTGTGAGGTCTGCAGAATTGTGCAGTATCCTGTGCTGGACATTTAGAAAACTAAACTAAAATTATTTTATGCTTGACTGTCTTCTCAGTTCAAACGGGAAATCAGTGACGTGGGCACAGAACGAACGCAGCTACAGACCCAACCTGTGGAAGAGGATCTCCATCCACGTCAAGAAGAAGGAGGAGGTAGAGGTCAACCAGACAGCCATCATCAAGCCATTCTCTAAGGGAGCTGACACATCTCTGGACACTGATGTCAAACCAGAATATGATGAAGAGCCACAGGTGTCTGAGCCCTACACGGCTGGATCCTACCCACCCTGTTCCCCCTCTCAGTCACCCCTGCTCACCGTCAGCCAGCAGGCAGAGAAGCCAAGAGGTTTACCAGGGAGAGAAGATGGAGAGGAGACACAGGCTCTATCCACCTACACACCTGAGCTCTCTCAGCATGTAGGGTGTGCTGGTGTGAGCAGAAGGGGCACTGACAATGGTCGAGGAGTGACTGTAAGCATTGCTAATGCCGAGGACATTAGTGGGATAGGTGTTGGCGACATTGGTAGCCAGCCTCAGGGCACCATCATGGACCAAATCAGCTCTGTGGTCAGCCGTTTTACCGCCAACATCAGTGAGCTCAACACCATGATGCTGCCAGGCGGAGCCACCACCGGTACCTCCAGCCTGCCCCCGGGCTCAGATAATAGCTCCTGCACAGCTCAGTACCTAACGCCCCGGGGTAGGCAGGCCCCCTCCACTGTCACCACGTATGCTGAGGTTTCAGTTGTCTCCAATTATTGTGAAAATCGACAGTTAGGAGGGATGTACGATCATGGGGCCTGTGTGAGCAGCAGGAGACCCAAGGATATGGAGGAGCTGATTGCTCTGACACCTCCCTCGCCCTTTAGAGACTCGTCTCTGGATTCCAACAGCAACTCACCCCCGTCCATGTCCCCGGGCTCTGAAGCTGAATACGATCTTCTGCTGAGACAGTACAGCCAGAGCTCCTCCTCTCTCTAAACTCAACCTCTCTACATGAGTGCTTTTTGTCCCTGCTTAATTCTCTTTTTTGACTGCTTTTTATAACTCTGAAATGACACAATTTCAAACCGGACCAAACTATTCAATGCCTTTGTTCACATGGATATTATGAATCATAAAGTAGTTTGTTTTTGTTTTTTGTATTCTCATTTTGAGATGAGGTTGACTCAGTTACAGTGGATAGTTGAGTACTCCCACATATGCTTCCATTGAGACAGACTGAATGCTGAAACAGCCAGAGGATTGCTGCTGTTTTGTCTTTTGTCGCCGAGTAAGGAAGAAGTCTCTGACTTGACAAACTCAAACACAAAAACGGGCATTTTGAAAACTTTTTAAAACTGTACTGACACAGGTCTCAAACTCAGTTTCAAACTATTCACAATCCAAAGAAGAAGAAAAAATTGGTATGCCGAGGAAAGCAGATGTAAAATTTTATGTCACAATTTCATTTCATTATAATATAATCATTAGTGAGATAAAATCATCACATATTTATGTTTGGTGTTGGGAATATGCCAAAAATGGCTTGTGTATTAAAACTCAAAATGGCATTTGATTCTATGATGTAAGTGCAGGTATTACAACATTAAGGACAGTTAAAATTAGATATCAATTGTATGTTTTATATCATCTGATATCTTACAATAGAGTGATTTTTCAGTGCTTTTACTATTGCTGTTGATTCTGTACATGTGATTTTTTTTCTTTTTTTGTATTACTGAAAAATTAATTATGCCAGAGAACCTTTAATATTTTGAGACTCAGCTGGATATGATTTGTATAAGCATGAAGGAATCATCTTCAACAGGCCACAATATTTTTTTCCTGGAATCATAAAATCAAAAATGATTTTTTTTCTTATTGTCTCTTAATTCATTGGCTGTCATGGAGGACATTACAAAGCATGCAATGCAATCGTTTTGTATCCCAGTGCAACAGGAGGAATTGTACACACCATACTGCGCAAAACAGGAAGCAAGTTTTTTTTTTTTTTTCTGCGCGGAGTGCTATCATAGCCCTTCCCTTTTCTTGGAGAGGAAATGTTTAGTGAAAATGAAACCATGAAAGGATTGGAGCTCTTTATGTGCTAAAGGAAATTTGAGACACACTCTCAATGGACATAACATCACCTGGTGTCTGCCATGAAGAGCTTACGGACCACTTACCTATCCTCTTTAATACCTTACTCTAGATGTGACTTAGTTGAATGTAAGAATATGTAACCACTTATCAAATGATGTGGACCAAAATGATCTTCCACCTCAGGATATGTTTTAACCAAAATACTCTCTCTAACGTCAGCTCCTATCTTCTGAATGTGTGCTATTAATTGTTGGCTCAAAATGCTTCCAATTGCATGATGTCAAAACCTCTTTGCACTAAGGTTGGTTGAATTTATAGTTAGACGCATTTTCCATACAAATCAAACAACAGATTATTTATTAGAAACATAATGTAGATACAATAATAGCAGTGATGATTTTGATGAGTTATTAATAGTACTTTTAGAGTTCATAGAATTGACACCAAGAGTCACAAAGAAGAGGAGAGAACATAATAGTGTCAGGAGTTTTTGGACATCTCTTATAAAAGAGCTGGTTCCAGCCCAATAGGCTGAAAGTACCACTGGTTTCTCACATTATATACTGTATGTGCCAATGTTTGCCCGCAGTGTGTTGAATCATGTGCTGAGTGGACTAACTTTGGCCATTGAAATTTTTCAGCTTTAGCCCAGTTAGAATTTATTTATCCTATTAGTATTTCAGGTACTATAAGACGGTATTGTTTGTTTGTTTGTTTTTTTAGCTTGTTTATTGACATTATTACAACTATGGTATTCTTTAGGCTCAAATGTCATTGGATTATTTATTGAATGGATACTGTTTTGGCCTCTGAGGATGTAGCGCAATGAAGAAGATGGTTGATAGCATGAATTTACAGACAAGCAGCTGTTAGAGGTGAGCTGTAAGACATCGATGAGGGAACAGGTTTAGTTTCAGGTGGCCTTTTGAGTCTGGCTTAAATCCTCCAGTCCTTATTTTTGCTGTATGTTTACATGCACAGGAATGTGTTTCTTTTGTCTTTTAAAATGTGCAATATTTGTACTGGTCTTGAGTGAAGAGATCAAAATAAGGTAATTTTCATGTTTGCATGCAGGTTTGTGCCACTGGGAATTTTGCAGGTGCATACTGCATACTATACTTGCCAATAACTCATTGATATAATGTATGGAAGACTTCTGTCTCACTCTCTTTTTACCTGCCTTTCAGAAAGACAGATTTTAGAATGTAGACCTGTGAGGTGTAAGTTTGTTGTTAAAATTAAGGGTTTCATTCCAAACCTTTATAAATACATGTTTTAAGAAATGTTACGCCTGCAATTCCTAAAATACAAATAATCCCATACAAAACTGTATATTCAAAGGCAAGGTTGTAAGATGATTCATAACTCTAATAGCAATTCATAATGCTTTCCTTTTGTGCAGCCATCAGCTTTTGTAGGAGTAGGTATCATTTTTTTCAGTTGTTAAATATTTCATTTTGGAATGAAACTCTTAAAACAATTTTTTAAGCCACACATTTATTATGTTTTCAATAGTCATAGTTCTTTGTAATGCTGAGAACTGGATCTTGTGCAGTGCTATTTTTACAGTTCCTAAAAGTTGATGATACTGATGGACCTTTTCTAAATAAGATAAATGTGTCAAATCACTGTGCCATAATTAATAAACCTAACTGGAAATGGGGTTTCTGGGGCACTCTTTATTAAATAAGATGGGATACAATGCCCCACGCCAAATTGCAGAACAAAATTGTTAAGTGAAATTCATGTTGACAGGATGGTGGGCAAATAGGCTTCATATAGCATTATAGCTCTGAGGAGCCCAGGGAGAGGGCAGTTAGGGTCTTGATGGACCAAATCATTGATTATCCTTGAAAGTAAATGGTTGGATGCTGTGCTGTTGCCTATAAACAAATGAATGTTGGTTGACTGTTTAGGAAGAAGTAATCCTACCTATAATACATTTTGGAAGGATATGCAAACACCACATAACCACTATAAGCCTTTAAAGGAATATTAGTGTGATACCATAGGCGATTAAAAAAAACAGTAAGATAAGGTGACTATAACCCCTCCGCTGCAGCTACATTAGTCCCTATATTAATGTGTTGTTTGTCGTTGGAGGAGGCTTTTGCCCTGGAGCCGCTGTGACTCATAATGTAAGAGTCTTGTTGATATCTCTCTCTACCTACACTATAAAGTCTCTCAACAAAACTCACAGAAGCTACATCTTTATTTGTAGCTCGAAAAAGCATGGGGATGGGGGCGGGGGGCGCAGCAAAATAAATATAATCATTACATTACTCATCTTTGACTTGGCCCTTTTGGCTCTGCTACTTCCTGACCGGGAATAAACTTACCAACAAAGTAAGTTTTCTTGCGAGTTGCCGACTTAAAGAATACTGCACAAACACCACAGACAAAATATAAATCCTCATGAGAAATATGACCGGAATATTAGCCATTTACAATGTGATACAGATTTAAACGTTATTTACAGTGTGACAAAGGCTGAATAACACTTCGACCACTATAGTAGCCTATCACATATGTCCTTTGAGGCGCATAAAAAGAGGATATTACAGCGCATTTCCACGAGAAACGCCTCTCAGCGTGCGTCTGCCATGTATGTGAGGCGAGGTCACAAGTTTCCAAGCACGGCCCCTCCAGGAGACCATACAGCGCACTTCCCCAGAGGCAGGGCGGTTCCTCACCCATGCGGAGAGCAGAGGGAGAAACACAGAGGCAGAGGTCAGCGAAGAGAAGGAGGGAGAAACCGGCACTAAATTAAAACCTAACCAAACCCCGACCCGAGCCAGCTGTTTGAAGGCGCTGATACCCAGGAGGGGGAATGACCAACCACCCATCGTCCTCCAGCGGCATGCAGAGCCCCCGGAAAGAGCACCTGTACAAGGTGCTGGTTATCGGTGACCTGGGGGTCGGAAAGACCTCAGTCATCAGGCGCTACGTCCACCAGACCTACTCCACAAACTACCGAGCCACCATCGGAGTGGACTTTGCCCTGAAGGTGCTGAACTGGGACTCTGAGACCGTCCGGCTTCAGTTATGGGACATCGCAGGTGGGAGGATGAATGAGTGAATGGTTTTAATGTTTGTTTGTTAATTAAAAAATTGCAGCATACAACAACAGCTGTCACACAGTGGAAAATGTATTTATAATTTCATGTCTAGAGGATCAATAGCCTTGATTGGAATTTACAACAATTGGCTTTTATGGATATTGTTTTTTTTTCACCTTTTACCCTCATTTGAAGCATTACATGGATTTGTGAGGGCTGAGAAACTTATGTGAACCCTGAGCTTAT
>OMLB01020714.1:17451-32635 GCA_900302555.1 Myripristis jacobus
AGGTTCTCCGTTACATCCATCCATCCTTGTTTGTTAGATAATGTGTAAAGAATTGATCAATACTTTGGATTTTACTTTTAGTGATTTTTTTTCTTTCCTCTGAATTTGTGTAGATATTTCTTTGTGTCACATTCTCAAGTGTATGTGTGTGTGTGTGTGTGTGTGTGTTTGCTGAAGTATTGACTTTAGGCTGATCCAGGACTCTCAGGTTCTCATTAGGAAACCACATGACTGAGTGGATGACTCTTTCCCTGAGGGATTAGATTTGGTTGTCTGGTTTCAGCTCAGGCCACCTAGACTGCATCACCACTAACCTGCCCAACCTCTATCTATCTATCTATCTATCTATCTATCTATCTATCTATCTATCTATCTATCTATCTATCCATCTATCCAACTGTCTTCTATCTTTTTGTCTTAACTCTTCGTTCAACTTCATTTCATTCAACTATAACTGTTCATTACTTGGATAATAAGGCTAACATATTGTGTACTCTGTTATCGCTCTCTGCCAGAGAACCACCTACAGAAACACCCACGTGTTCTCTTAGAGAGAGACACAGGGAAGAAAATGAGTGGGAGAGTGAGAGTGGAGAAATGAGAGGGAGAGAGAGAGAGAGGGAAGAGACAGAGGCAACAGAAAGTGAGAGAAGAAAATGAGTTGCACAGAGTGAGAGAGATGCCAGAGATAAAAGAGAAAGAGAGAGAGAGAGAGGGAGAGAGAAAATATGACAAGTTCTTATAATCGCATTCATAATTCAGCAGCAACACTTCAGACGCTCACATTAGCAAAATGGTACAGCCAGGCAACAGCACGGCTCAGATAAAAACAGAAACATACAAATATTCATGCGCAAGTCACATTTCACATGCTCCCCCCGTAAGCAGGCTGACTGCCTTTGAGAAATGTTTCCAGTCATATGTTTCAGGCACAATCAGAGATTACAGCATATAATTCTCTAATAGAACAGAATGCAGCTTAATAACATGGTGACCAACAGAGTCCCTTGGCACGTTACATAATTCAGCTACAAGAACTCAGATGATTTTTCATCTACAGCCCAAATTGGATTACTGTAAATCTATTTTCCATTATCTGTCATCACGGAGAATTGTTCTTGTAGTGCCATCTGTTGTCAGATTTGTCATAGTGCAGGCACTTATGCGCAGTATGATGAAGTATCTGCTGGCTTGCCTGAGGTTTTAACCTCTTTAACTCTGATTCTCCCATAACTTTCCCCTTAAGTAGCTTCCAAGTTTGATTTTTCCCATTTGGAATGATAATTTCACATACGTATCTGTATGTGGATCTGCTAGTTACTTCATTGAATCACTTATATTGAGCGAAATAATCAAACCCCAAATGCTGTTGTTTTATGGCTGCATCTTTACATCAAATAGAAAATATCTAGATGATCTATCTAGATTTGTAATGATGATGGGTTGTCCTGAATGGGTGAGAATTGACACACAAAGTCCTAAATATTCTTTAATTGGAAATTTTCACTTTCTTTTATGTTCATTTGTTATCAGCGCCATCCTGTTGAATTATACTTGATCACACATCTCTGTCTTTTGTAGGGCCTGACTTATAAAGTGTTTTTTCCCACGATGGCAATGGATCTCCTTCTTAGAGATTAACCACACAGACACACACACACACACACACACACATACACAAACAGACACACATATGCATGGAAAATAGGTGTGCAGTCATTTGTGGCTGACTGGATTTTAAAGTTAAACGCAGAAAGTTGAATGACCTTCTGTCTAAGGGTGACTTTTGTCACCTTTAAACCCTGGGACCTCAGAGTCTTGGAGTTCCCACTCATTTGTGCCAAATATGGCTAAGGCTATGCTGACCTTCTTGACCTTTACCCCCTAGATCTTCTCTTAGTTCTCACTTCGTAATAATGATGTTTAAAGCCTATAAGGACAACCAAACTATCTGTGGTTAACATTTCATGGTATAGTTTTTTAATCACCAAGAGACTATTAAGAGTATTTTGCTCTCTTAAAAGATAAATTTCAGATGTCACACCGCTCCTCGCAAATTAAAACAGCCACCCAAACAGACTTTGTGATTGAACTCTAATCATATATATCTTGTGACTCTCCTGGCGACCAAAATTTAATTTAGCCGAAAGAGAGACAGAGAGAGAGAGAGAGAACGGAGTGAGGCAGAGGAAGCAAGAGAGAAGATCAAACAAGGAGAGAAGAGAGAGTGAAAAAAAGGGCTATAATGAAAAAGTAAATATAAAGTGACAGAGGGGTGCATAAGTGGGAGAGAGTGGCTGAGATTAAAGAGTGAAAAAGATGACAGACTAAGTGCTGTGCAAAATCAGTAATGAGTCTCTCCAGGTAGCCTTCTGCGAGCCGTGACAGATGGGTCCTCTGAAGACCTTGTGAGCTTGGCTATTCATCACCCACACAGCACTGACAGCTTTTGTAACTTGTTAACCTTACTGGTGGTTTTCCTATAATGCTGCGTTACACAAACAACCATCTTCATAAGCGGAGGATCATGAAAATCATGTTTTGGTGGGCATCATAGTTTTGTTTTTTGTTTTATTATTGCTTGGATTTGTTCTTAGTTTGGTTGTTTTAGCATTTTGACATTGCCACTGAAATATAGGGTTGTTGTTGTTGTTGACAGAAAATGAAACAACATAATGTGTGATGTATAATGCACATTAACACAGCCCTTATTCTCGTCATAGGCATTCCTTGAGAATAATGCCCTTTCAGTAGCACAGATAGACCACTAGAGGGCAATAACAATCAGCTTTAGTGTTCATTCCTCTGGCTGTATGTGCCCTGTTAAGTTGGCTTGATAAAAGTCTCAACACAGCCTGGACTTTTCTGCATTTAGTCATACCATCATTCTATGGCCATTTATTTATTTATTTATTTTACATATACTGGATTAAATACCTATTTCAGATTTTACACATCGAGATTTGTGAGACCAGTTGTATTGCACTGTGCATCACATAACTGGGTGAAAAAAAACAAAAAAAACAAAAAAAAAACATATGATAGAGTGTAACACCAAAAAAATCTGCTTTGCGCAAGTCATTTAATGAATATTTCATGACTCTTGTGAATTTCAACCCCCCATTTATACAGATAGGGGTCGAAGGTTGGTTTTCTGTTAGAATCCTGAGAGTCAAACATTTACTAAGAACAAGGAGAAAGGAAATGGGTCATGGTCATAGGTCAATACCATCTGTGGCAAGCCATGGATAATAGATTAATTAACAGAATACATACAGATATAAGACTCCAGAAATCACACTGCTAACCAAAAAAAAAAAAAAAAAATACACAGAGAAAGAAAACCCATAAATGTAGCACCATAGAAATTCCACTTTTTTTTTTTTTGCAAAGTTCATCCATCAATGAATTACTGCTACACTATTTTCACCACCCTTGACAGACATTGAAATCAATAATTCCTAATATCTTTTCAAACGTCTGAAGGTGCAAGAAATGATCAAGCAACCCATTGCCTGAGAGACGCGATAATGTGAACACGAGTTTAAAAATTGGACCAAAAATCCTTTCAAAATGTTGTAGGAGACTCCAATGCCTGCCAGAGGGCAGGATCAATGCAAGATGTGGGACTTCTATGATGATTTCATGATACAGCTGGAGGCATCTGATCACCTAAAAGCATGCTTTACTCTTGAATAAAAGCCTTGAAATGGTTTAGTTTCTTTGGATAGAAGTTCTTCATTGAAAACATAATAGTAAGACACATAGTGAGGTCTGTATTGGTGTGTGAAAACCAGGATCCCAGCGGCGAGTTAAGCCTGAAATAGCTGTGTCACTGTGGTCAGCTGAGGATAGTAAACCACAATGACAACCAGGAATATGAGAGCCAGAAATACGACCAGAAGGTAAACATGGCAAACAATGTCAAGTCTGTTTAGTTGTCTGGTCTGCTGCTAAATTCTGTGCTTTGTTCCACTGAAAAAAGTGAGGAGAGAGGGACTGTTTTCTGCAAGAGGTATTGTATATTGCATTTTGTGTTGCCACCTGAGAATATAACTGTATAAAACCTTATCAAATACCATTTATTTGAGAAAAAAAAATCCGATATTAACCAAGGATGAATTGCTTTGCATTCTGAGCTACCAGCCAGCGACGTTTCACCAGAAACAGACCAGTGTTTCCAAGTTGTGACCGTCTGACAGCTAAAACTTTTACATTTTAAAGTTGCACTTTGACTGCACCACAACTGACATTAGCATTCCTAGTTAAATGTTAAACAAGCTGTGCTAAACCATCTGCAAAGGTTAAAAGAAAAGCTTCCTGAGGTCATAAAAGGCTTGTGATTAATAAAAAGTGAATGGAATGGTTTTGAATGCAGGACATGTATTTCTCTGACCTCACAAAATAAACCTGCAGTTGTGAATAAAATCTATAACTATAATGCCTTCTCAGTATGAACACGTGGTATGGTTAGGGTTAGGTGGGTTAGGATCAGATCAAACACTGCTTTGCACCGCCGTCTCCACTCACAGTCCACACAGTGATGTTTTGTTTTAATAATCAGTTTGACATCATAACCTCAGGCTCCACTATCTTGTAGCTGTTGCACAAGTCATCTGAGTGTGGATGTGTATCTACGGGGCTGTCCCATCACCTGAGTGTTGATCGTCCCCTGTGATTGTGTCCTTCCTGGAACTAGATGAAGGCCCAAGAGTTGCTTTATAACTATCCAGGCCTGAGGAGCAGGCCAGCAGCGGAGCCTGGGAGTGGAGCGGCACCCCAGGCTGGGAGAGAACCGAGTCTGTGTGTGGGAAACAAGAGGAGAGAGGGCACTCCGGGGAGGTGTATTTGGCTAACACCTGAAGCTGCTCTGGTTGCAGGTTGGCCTCACTGCAGACCTTCTGGCATAAGGCAGAGACACTGTGACATGCTTTTGACTTCAGGTGGCTCAGCTGGCTCTTCTCTGCAATCAGTTTCTCCCTCTCTGTCTTCTGCGACACACAAATGCAGCACACACACTCTGATTAATAGGTTAGTGAACAACAAAAAGGTTATTTCATTAGAATCAGCAGGTTTAAAAACTCGGTCCTCACCAGTTTGTTGATTTCACACTGCAGGTTGTATATGCAGTCCAGTTTCCTCTTGCGGCAGCGCTGAGCTGCGATCCGGTTCTTGCTGCGTCTTCTCATATCGTGCACAAAATCCAGCTGTTCACGCGTCAGGCTTTGCTGTTTCAACAGCTGCTGGAAGTCATTCCTGTTCAGATCCACTATCCAGTCCACAGAGAACGGCAGCTGCACCTGTGGACACCAGAAAAAGGAAAAACAGGTTACACACTGATTGTGTATCAATCCTACATCGAGGATGAGCAATTCAGATGGTACTGACTGCCAAAAAACAGTATTACAACACTACCATGGGACGAGTAGCTTTCATATCATTCATATCAATTGAACACTTATAGAAATAGTTTGAGTCTCATTGTGCTCATCTAAAATAAGTCAGATAAGAGATGATGTGTTACTAGTTGTCAGATTATTTGTTATGCATACAAATGTCATGTGGAATCATTTATATGAGACTGAGGTCACTCCAAACATTTCCTAAAGTTTGCATACATATTGCACTTACACCTGCTTTAAGCAGTAGGTTCTCAAAATTTGGTGACTCTTTTTGATCTGATGGCCCAGACGTCAAAACCCAAAACAAATAGCATGCATGTTAATTGGTATGATACTGTAACAGAGAAATGATTCATGTGAAGAAGTTCCAGTGATGGCTATATTCAAATATTGAAAATTTCAAATGAGTTATAATTGAAAATATATAGTATTAGCATATATTTTTCCAACAATTCTAGTTAACATGTAGGCTATGTGAATTTCCTAATATCTCCTAATATCTTATATGCCTTACTGCTGCACGTGGAGGTGAGAAATTGATCATAGGGAATAATTCAACGAGTGAAAATTAAAAAAATAAATAAAATGAAAAATAAAACATGAAGTTTGGATCAGGTTCGACTCTACCAAACTATTAATAATTATCCCTGAAAATGAGGAGTTAACTTAGAAAAAACAGAGGTCAAGTATGTTGTTGCTGCTGCTCATGTGTAACAGGAAATCTACTGTATATTGGCTCAGTAAATATCTTTTAGTGTTTCATCTAGGTTAAACAAAAGCAGTGTTGTTTGTTCCTCTCTGACATGACCTCAGTGTAATGAGCACACCCACAGTGTGCCTGCGCTCAGCTGAGTTTGGTGTGGACAGTGTGGACTGTGACATGAGACATTCCTCAACACCTTTTTGTTTGTGCCAACCACAATCACTACTAGCTGACCAGGCTGAGCGGTCAACTTCATTCAAGTTGGACTCTGAACCAATTTGTAAGACCCATGCATATGAGTGCACACATACACACGCACACACACACACCAGTTCCGCCTTATGAATGATTAACTTAGCAGCCATTCCCGTCTCTGCTGAATGAATGCGAAACCTCATTAGTTGTTGGTACTATGTACCTAACATTCTTATCTAAAACAAACATAAGAAAGTCATGAACAATTAGGATGAGATTACTGCAGCCTCATGCACACAGCCTAATTTAAGACCAATATGAACTTGAGTCAGGAAGCAGCAGAATAGAAATGACCAGATTTAAAGGATTGTGCCTTTCCCATTTGACTTTTCATCAACAATCATGATTGTATTGTTCCGTCAGAAATTGGTGGCTGAAGTGTGTACAGAGTATGCATTGGCAGCATAGATCTCCATTCATGTTCAAAAAATGTGAAAAAACGGGTCTGTGAAAGTTGGTATGCAGGGTAATTCCATCTGGCATGTAAGTTTGCTAAGATTACCGTAAATCTTTTCAAGTTTGTACACAAGCAAGGAAGTATTTTTTTCCATTTCAAATTCGGCTCTGTGGCTCTCTCCAGCTTTGTGAGTGGTCGTGATCGACAGCTCAGCGGGCAGAACCCAAGTATAGTGGAGGTCAAATGATTGGCTGAAAGAACAGAGGAAAGAACAAGGAAACACATTCCTTACATGTAAACTAGAAACAGAGGGAGCGCTCGGCATTCGGTCCTGCATACGCCCAAACTAAGCTCACCAGAGGACTTCACCAACAAGTGAAAGTAAAATCGTCTTCGAGCTTTGAATATGGAACACATTTCATATGAATGCACAGATTTTAAAGGATTATATAACATTGAAGAAGATGCAGATCAAAATGTGACCAAAATGATGATGAGAATTATTAGTGTGAGAACTCGTTTTTTCCATGTTCGGCACCTCAGTTTCTCGTTTTGGATTTGTGCACTTCATCTCCACGATAACAGGGTTATAACAGTAATTTTAGCAAGGCAAGGCAAGGCAAATTTATTTATATAGCACATTTCATAACCAAAGGCAACCAAAAGTGCTTTACGGACTGTACAGTCAAAACAATAAAAGCAAGGAAGCAAAAGCGCACAGAGTAAAAACAATAAAACAAACAAGAAAATCAATTTGATTTAAAAGAAAATTAATCAAAAGCAATGGTAAACAGGTAGGGTATTTAGCTAAGATCTGAATGCAGCCTGCATTGTCTCAAGTCTTACTTCTTGCAATTTGTTCCAGCAGCAGGGAAGCTAAAGACAGCTTCACCATGTTTAGTGTTGACTCTGGGAACAGTCAGTGATCCAGGATCCTCAGAGGTCTGTGGGTTCTCACTGAGTCAGGAGATCTGATAAGTATCTTGGACCTAAACTGTTATGTGATTTATGGACAAGCAATATTGTTTTGAGGCTGATTCCGTGGGAGACTAGTAGCCCATGTAGTGATTTGTTTGATTTGCTTTTTTGGTCCTTGTTACAACCCTGCCGGGCGCATTCTGGGTCAGCTGAAGCTGTCTGATGGTTTTCTTAGACAGACGTGTGAATATCTGTTGCAGTAGTCCAGCCAGCTAGAGAGATACTTTTTACCTATGTGTAGCAACTCTGAAGTTTAATGTCACAATTTTTCACATTTTTTGAACATGAATGGGCATTAATTGGGCTCAGTTAGCCTTGACTTGTAAGCTACCAAAGCATACTCTGTGCAACCGATATTTGTGACATACACATATGATTGTGACTGTTGACAAAAAGTCAGGATAGGACCATTATGGACCTTTAAGGGGAACCGAACAGATTAATAGATCATTAGGAGCTCAGCTGTGAGTTTTGATGCTCACCTGTCTGGCCCTCTCTGTCGTGTAGGACTCGCTGTCTCCCTCTGTTTCTGAGTCTCCGTCCTCCCCTGAGTTCAGAGACGACATGGCGGGGCTCTTTCCAGACTGAGACCCCCGGTCACACCCAGGCATCTTGACTTCCCGTGCCCCTCTCCATGCGCTTTTGCTTTGGTCCAGATTTTGGAGAAAGGGGCAGTCAGAGGGAGCGGAGCTGAAGTTGACATGAAGCTTCAGCCAGTCTAAGGGTGGGCCTTTCATCCCAGGATCAGAAGCAGAACTTGTGTCAGGGTCCTGTGACACAGGTGAGGGGGAAGCTGAGTCCAACCCCAGCCGCTTCGCCAGGTGCTCGGCCACCTCTCTTTCCACACGGCTCCTCCCCTTGTCTCTTGACTCTGTTTCTCCATTCTCCATGATTCCTCCACATCTTTCTCCTCCTTGCCAGCCAGAGTCCATCTCCACTTTTACCTGCTTCTTTTCGCCTCCTACTTCTCTCTCTGCCTTTTGAAAAATGGATGCTGGCCCTAGCCCATCAGTGTCCCTTGGTTTCTTGTCCTCTGTAATGTCCATAACAAATGTCTCTTGACTCACTGACCCTGTGAATGCAGAGCCCTCACCAAAGGCCTTTAGGGGGCAATGGTGCAATATTAACCCCGATGACCTTTCACCCAGCGCTGTTCTCGGCTCTAAGGAGACTCCCTTGACGCTGGATCGCTCTGTGAGCGGAGCCGTGACACAGGAAGAGCTGACTCCAGCGATATGATTCATCTCTTCCTGAGTCTTCACACAGTCTATCTCTCTTCCCTTCTTATCCCCTTTTCCCTCCCTTTCATCTGAGTTCCTCTTAATCTTATCAGCTTCTCCGCTCCCCACATCTCTCTCTATTTTCATAGCATTTGATTCTGTTTTAAATGGCTCATCATCCTCACCCTCATCCTGACTGTCTGGATCTGACAGACTTTGTCCGGGGGACTCAGCTTCAGTTTCATTCTTACTGTTCCCACTGCTGGAACATGGCAGGCAAGACAGAGCGCAGGCATCCTCAATTACCGATACTGGGTGGGTAAGCCTTTTCTCTGTGCTACATGTTTCCTTCCCACAAGCCAGCTGGAACTTACGATACTTTGGACACTGTAGGAAATTACCATTTGTCCCCTCAGACTGCGTGTCAGCCACAGGTGGAAGAGTGGCTGTGCTGCTCTTACATCCTGTTTGATTGTTCACTTCCTGCTCAGAGGGTGCATCAACTATTGGTTTTACTTCCTTTTCATTCAGCAATATGTCATCATTATCAGTGCCACAGTCCTCCTTTGACTGCTGCCTCTTGCATCTCTTCTTACAGCAGGTCTTTCTCGGGCACGGGGCGAAACCTCTGTTGCTGGAGGAGAACTTAGGGAGGAGGAAATCGAAACAGGCTTTGTCTAGGTCCCTAAAACCGAGGATGGAAGCTGAGTTTCGTATGTCTAAGACATTATCTTTACTGAAGAGGAGTTTAGATGTGTAGGCAAATTTCAGCAATGGTTCAAAGCCGGCGACTGTCACCTGTGGGACAGACACGACAAATCAGACTCAAGAATCGTTTGATGAAACCATAATCCTACAGACCAGTTTCTGATTCCCATTGCCAAGTTGTCTTTGTTTTCTCATTAATAGGAATGGAAATAGATTTTCTACACGTATATTTTTTAATTGTTTTTGTCATGTAATCATGAACAAAATAATGTACTGAGGTGAAAGAGAAGAGGTCTAAATGATTTTAGTGATTTAAAAGTCTTTGTTAGCATGGCTAAACCAAGACAGAAATTCGAAAAGCAGCAGAGTATTGACCAGCAGGATCTAAGATGCCATAATGAAGGCCATGCTGGTCAGCACATACTGTATTTGACATTTTTGACACATATTTGAACATAGAACATTCCTGTAAGAGTTCCTTGGCAGAATGGGAGTCCCTCTTTAGACTTTTATTTTATTTTCATACTTCTGCTGACAACAGACTGTACAGTGGTGTGAATCAATTAATGATTTTGTAATGCTGATAAGCAAACACAGAGGCTGGATGTACTGTGCTCAGCCTTACAAAGGTAGTAGTAGTGGTCACAGACCACAACTAGTTTACACAGATTTACTGATGTTTGGCTGTTCCTATAGCATCATTATCTCACCTCCTCTGGCAGAGTAATGACCGCTCCATGTTGTGTGTGGGAGGAAATCCTGTGTGTGAAGTATTCACTACAGGAAACTAGCACTGAGCGGTGAGCCCTGAAACTCAGGCCCTCCACCACTACCGTAACATCACACAACATGTCCCGCTGCCGCTGGTCATCCAGGCAACGCAGCACATGACAGGAGTGCACTGTCGACTCAAATGTAAACACAGATGACCGGGGGGCTGACATGGCTACCAGGGACATCTACATGTACACAAAAACACATATATAGCACATATAAACACATAATATATCCATGTATTTACACATTCCCATTTACCAGACTATAAAACTAGTCACTAAGGCTCAGAGGAGCAAACTACTATGTACCAAAACCACCAGCGTGAGACAGGCATACATTAACAAATCATGTGTAAGATTTCATATGGCCAATTTTCAAAAAAAAAAAAAAATCTGCCTACCTTACAAAGATGAATTCATTTTCCACAGTAGAGTTTTTTAGATAAGCCCTAAAAAGAAAGTCCCATCTGTGTAGCCAACATAGTTACTGTTGAATGGAATGCTGTCGAGCCAGACTACGTCTCCCAGAAAGCCATATCACAACTAGTCTACAAACTAAACTGAGGTTGGCTCAGTCATTTGGCCTGTGTGTATGTATGTGTGTGTGTGAGTGTGTGAGTGTGTGTGTTTGTGTGTGTATGAGAGAGGGAGAGAGAGAGAGAGAGAGAGAGAGAGGGAGAGGGAGAGGGAGAGACAGACAGAGAGAGGGAGAGTGAGAGAGAGTGTGTGTTGCAACAGCTCTGGGTGTAACAGAGCAAGCGCTGACTCATGCACTCCTGCTGATAGAGGATGAGCAAGCAGTTTCCCGTCCATACCAATCCCACCATTGGATCTGTCTGGTAAACAGCAGGCTTTTACAAGAAATCGCCTCTACAAACTCACCATGGTTACAGATAAACATCACTCAGAAATAGAAATGAAGGCTGGGAATGTAAGTCGGGGGTTTAAAGAAAAGATTTCCTCTATTTTTATGACTAGACTAGTCTGAACTCAAACAACCCCCCAGCACAGAACAGTCTGAAAAGAAGTTCAAAAGATGGCACTAATAAAACTGACCTGTCAGAAGGAGAGAGAAGCTTTATCTTCACTGAAAATTGGTATTTTTCTGTGAATCCGTCTCTGTGGTTGCTGGTCACATTATTGTTTGTATCAGAAGGGAACAAGCTGCTTTTTTAACTCTCTTCTCTGTCAGTTTGCTTTGTTCTGGGTGTGTAGGTGTGAGTGTGTGTGGGTGGATGTGTGTACGCAAAAGAGACAGACTGCCATGCCCTGGTGGCACTTCTGGCAAAGATGAATTACCAACAGCGCTGTAAAACAGAACCAACACAACTGATGGGATTTCATATGCCCTGATGAATTACAAAATCTTTTTTTTTTTGTACTGTATTCAAAACCATGGTTAGTAAATGTTTTTAGAAATTTCATTCTAACGCATTCGTTTCGTTTCCACAATTACGATGATTTCTGCAAATTGCTCATAGCATTTTCAGGTGCCAACAGCTGATAGGATAACAGTCTCTGACAGGATACGTAGGCAAGTTTTATTGTTGTGTCCAAGCTATTCTATTCAGAATAAAGCTAATTGGACAGTCTTTCAGCATCTTCTGGCACAGTTTTCAAAACACTCCAAAACATATGCTTGCAAATAGGTGTGAAGAAAACCTTATTGTGCCTTGTTTTGTCTGTTTTTAGGTTTGTGTGTTTCAGACGGTGATTTGGGGATCTGTACAGCTCACATTCAAAACACAGGTTCCAGGCAGTCAAGTAGAGTAAATGGAACAGCACGAAAGCACGACTGAACAAGAGGGAACGTCACAACATTGCCTGTTATAATATCACATGATTTTTGTCTGCCAGATTTGTGAAAGAGGAAGAGGGAGGCATGCTAGAGCGGAGCTGGCCAATCAGAAGACTGTTTCATAATTCCAGAATGAGCTAATCTACCTATGAAAAAAAAATCAAGTTCCCTTTTCCATGTAAAGGCAACAGTGTGGTTATATAGCACACAACAAACATTTCAGCATCAGCTTGGAGAAATGAAACTAGTGGACCCACGCTGGTGTTAAAATAAAATGCATTTTATTATAGAAGAGGACAATACGCCACAGTTTATGATGTTTTACTTCCCCCTCTACAAAGTGGCGGCATGGGCTACGCCAAAAAATGTACAACTTTTACAGCATGGTGTCGCAGTAGATACTCAATGTGAAGTAGATAATCAGCCTTCTTCTTTCATTGTTCCTCATGAGTGGCTGTAATTCCCTCATGTAATCCTTGTCATTGTGTTGGACGTGTTGTGTTGAACACTCATCACACATATCAACTCATTTCCTCTAAGTGCTGCCACCATAGAAGGAACTTGACGGGAAAGTGTGGGGGAGGTGGCTGAAAAATTGGGGAGAGAGGGAGGGGAAGCTCTCCTCAAAACGCTATATTTGGACCACATCATACCACCTTTGGCTCCCTCCACAGACCCCAGGTAAAAAGGTCTGAGTCTCCGCAGGACCTGAGACCAGAGTCAGAGAATCTGGTGAGATTCACAGTAGCTGACATTGTACAAAAACATAAGGCACTGCAGCGGTAACCAGAAAGCTGCTGGTTCCTCTCAGACAAGATCATACAACTACACAAACAGCACAGTAGTAATCAGGTCACATGTGCACCAGGATAAGTGCCCTTGTGTCAAAACCATTTAGTTTAATAGAATTACTAGAGACACTAATCATGATGTGTCTGTGGTTTACACACGTGACTCAGAGACATGAAAAACACACAATCTTCTGTCTGTAATGAGCTGATTCACAGAGTATGAGCACTGCTGAGGCATTTCTGGGTTTTGATTTTCTGGCCTGGTGTCAGCTGGATGTCTGAAGGTCTCAGGTTCTGCGGAGGTCAGAGGTCACGAGGAGTCCTGCCTTGTTTGATTGGTCATGCAGAGCCTCTCCAGCTGCTGAGCGCGCTCAGTGTGGACGGTCACCAGGGTGCGGTTCTCCTCTGTCAGACGCTGGAACTCCTCTCCCAGACGGGCGATCTCCATGGCAACCTTCTCATCCTCCACCAGCTCTGCCAGCAGCTTACGCCTGGGCAACAGGGCATCAGGGAGCGATTTGAGAAAAAAAAAAGATCCAATATTTCAAAATTTCATAGCAATTTGCATCATACATTATAGCATTGCTGCGAAATCTCCTGTAAATGGGAAAATGTAACAGAATGACTCTACCCGTCCTGTTTTATCTGTTGGCCCCAGTGCACAGGGCTCGAGTCTTTTATGCAAAGAAAAACCTTTTTTTTTTTTTGGAAAAATTGTTCATCCCTCTTCCCATAAATCAGTTTAATTGATAAGGATGTCACTTTACAAAGCAAGTGTGCTATGCAAGCACGCAAAGCATACAGCTCTGTATCCCCTTTATTTCTGACCTTCTTCTTACCATTTTGCACATGTGCTTCAGTTTATGTTTTAAATGTATGTCAGTATATACATGTAGCTTATTTGAATGTGTTTTAATTGTAAGTAAATGAGTATGCAATTTTTTAAAGTCTTTTTATCCTCTTTTAACCCTATGTTTTTAATGGCCACATGTAAACCAAAAGAAAAATTTCTACCTTTGTCGATAATAAAGTTAATCATAATATAGCCAATAAAGTTATGTGGATTTGCCACTGAATGACAGTGACATGACATGTGGAATCAGTTGCTCATCCGTTACCCACTCAATCGTTTTCAGGCTTGCGAAGGGCTGGAGCCTCTCCCAGCATGCATTTGGCTGATAGAATCATCCGGGACAGGTTGGCAGTCCATCTGTAATTCTAATAATAAATAAACTAATCCTAATACACATATCTAATCACTCCTATAGGTTCATAACCACAGGCAATTTAAATTCAGTGACCTGCCAAGAATCAAACTTCACTCCCTTTTTTCCATGAGGTAACGGCACTAACCACTGAGTCGTTGTGCTGCCCACCACAGAATCAATAAACACTCAATGACTGTTTGTTCTACTGACGTTTTGCTTTCATAAATTCCAGTTACTCTTCCTGACAGACTGATTTCCTGGTTAGTTCTGGTTTATGTAGAAAGAGCTGGCTTAGCCTGGCACTGGGTCAATTTAACTGGAGAGAGAGAGAGAGAGGGGGGGGAGCGTTTTTGGACTTTGAAATGCTGGGTAACTATATGTGTGTGCACACATGGCTCTGTGTGTGGCATACCCTCGTGCTTGAGAGTGTGTGAATGTTAGTATTGTGTTACTCCTGCTAAGCCAAGTCACATAATAGCAACATAAACATGTAAGGAACGTAGTCTCTATTCTGAATTGAAGGTTGTGTCTGGGGCTTTCATGACATAGCTGAAGAGGAGGATGACTACGCTGCTTTTGTGTGGGATGGCAACACGTTGGTCAACCAGTCTTAACGCCAAGTCATGCTGTTTCATCTTTCACAATAGTTCTTGTGTAATCCATGTGTTTCAGCCGAAGTAATAAATTTAAACACACGAGGGCCAGTGTTGATGCTGAACTACTACAGCTGAAACAAAGGATGAGTGGATTTTTTTCACATACAATGATGTGTTTTTGTGTCTCTCTTGTTGTGGTGATGACACTTTTTCACCACAACACTGTCTTTCTATGAGGAATCCACTCTCTGTCTGTGGGAAGTAACAAATTCGATTTCTATATTGCGTCACCCCACCATCTGTAAGATGTAGATCATGTGTTTATGCATGTGTCTATCTAAAGTGCATGCCT
>OMLB01020715.1:7013-49714 GCA_900302555.1 Myripristis jacobus
TAAGCGGAGTACTTGTTTAATCAGATTATTATCAGATTATATCTGTCTATTCAGAGACAGACGGAGAGCGAAACAATAAAATTTGGTTTAAATTAGTGTTTATTTAATATCATTTTCAAATAGATTTACTGGTAATTGACATACAGGATAAGCTGATCTGTTGCTGCAGGTTAGCAATAATTACAGAATATTAATATTTACTACAGGAAGAGAAGAGTATTGTTTACCTGTGGTGAAATTATCTGCTTGTTAAAGTCTAATTTAGATGACGGCTGCACACACATTTGACTTAAATTCCTCAGATATCCTAACTAATAAATGAACTGAATGAATGAAAATATCCGGCAGTGCAAAACATACAGTATTAATGCTGCAAAGTTATTTGAAAAGACTCAAGTCTTTATTTGGAATGTGTGCACACTGTAAATGTTATAATTTTCTTAACCACACACCAGTCCACAGCAGATCTTGGACATATATATCTCTGCACACTGTAAATGTTATAATTTTCTTAACCACACACCAGTCCACAGCAGATCTTGGACATATATATCTCTGAATTGTTTACAGAGCAAAGCAGGATGGAGAGCACAGCTGTTTGTGTGCGGCTCTGACAGGAGGCCCTGAGTTTCACTCCAGCCTCGCATGAAATCACTGCTCGGCCTCAAGAGAAATGATGCTGAACAGTGATCCCCAACGGTACACAATGGTGAACTCAGGGTTCAGACATCATTCAGCCCAGAGCTGTTCTCTGATATTAGCCTGCAGACTGAGTAAACTAAGCAAGTGTCTAGTCCCTGGCAGGTCATCCCGGGTCTACGGAAAATGCATGCAGACACATTCATGTGTTTGAACTGCAGATAACACTGCACGCATACACAAGAGGAAGTCTTCTGTGATCAAATGAGCTTGATCACTGCTACAGGTTTGAAAAATGACACAGATGCTTGGCATAATAAAGATAAATTGCTGTGATTGTTGGGTGAAATTGAGGTCATCCATCTTGTGCAATCTAATAGCCGAGCCATTCATATGGTTCGAATTAAAAGATGATCTAACACCCAAAATCTAACACCAAATCTCAAAATAAGCACTTGGTGTTCCTTTAAAGCGATGTGGTGCATTTTACTGTTGTTTCCCATGTGGGTCGGTTCCCGTCTTTAATTTCAAATGAGCCATTCTCACAATACTGCAGAAATGGATGAAATTTTGGTAGATTGGGACATCTTGACGCCTCAGCAGTCAATAATAATTGTAATGGGATATTATACTATAATTGATCCCTGGAGGAGAAATTAATTTTCTCTGACAGACACAGTCACACGCAGGGAGGTCAGAGCTCAGCAGCAGCTACAGAGGCGTGTCCACCGGCCGGGGGGGCTGCTTGCTCAAACACGGGACTTGACCCTCTGAGCTGAGAGATAGTCTTCCTTATCGTACCTGTCCCTTATCTTGCAGCACTTCATTTGCAATCCCCCTCCATTTTTCTTGTTCTAAAAAAGAAAAACAACCACCAACACAAAGCAGTCTTTGAAAAAAAAAAGTAGTGCACTCAGTAAAACACAGAACACACAGTGTGGTTCATCCAGGGTGCGACTTGCTAGTGGGGATGGTGGAGATTTCACCCCACTTCCGCTGTTGGTTTCCTTGCCCCTGATCAGTTCATTTACATAAATCATTTGGGGTACAGTTAAATAAATCACCCGGGATGCTTTTACCTCGTCATCTAGATCTACCCATATCACTTTAAGCAATATTTTTGTCTCCCCGATGTGTTTTCATTAATATGATCTAATTTGACAGCATTTCCTCTTGTGTAATGTGAACCGGTCTCCGCTGACGTGCTGCAACTGTGTACGGCTCAAACAGAGTTTCTAATTATTGCTTGATTGCGCTTGTAGCCTAACAAATCATTTGCTGAAATACAACTGCAGTGAAATCACATTTTCATCTGTGTTCAATCTGCAATGAAGAAGATGGTTTTGAGGAGCCGTGTTCACTGTTAACTGTCGGTGTGTTTGGCTATCGTGATTGGACAAAGCCCGTGGCAGTGGAAAATTACTGTCCATTAGCATAGCAAAGACAAATCAGGCTCATACAAGGTTTTAGCAGTTGGTATTTTTGTCGCTGTTACTTTTGCTGAGATGCAAATTAGAGCTGTATGTGTAGGTATTTCCACTCAGGGCATCCCGATAAACACGCTATTTATACCCGTAGCCTCACCGCAACACCCACCCAAGTTATCTTCTTTTTGTTTCTTCACAACTATTCACTGAGCACAAAGCTGTGTGGCAATCAGTCACAGTGCCGGGGCATATTCAGTCTTTACCGTCTCTCCCATGGGTGTCAAATGAGAATGAGTATTAGTGTTCAGAGCTATTAGGAGAGGAGACACGAGGGCTGACAGTGGAAGACATGAGAGATGAGGCTTGCGGTCTCCTCAGCGACATTTATTTTTAGACGTGGTTGTTACACGTGGCTCTCATGTTAACAGTAGAACATGTACAGTGGTGGACAAAGTACATAACCTCGTCACTTGAGTCAAACTGTCCAAACCCCTGGTCAAATATCAAATATTACTCCACTGCAAGAGAAAGTTGCTCAGTCAAATTATTACCTGAGTTGAAGTACTGGAGCAGTTGCTTTTATTTTAGCTTTAAAATACTGAGGTACTCAAAAATTAATTTTCTTTTTAATATATAAGACAAAATTAAAATATATATTTCTGACAGGATTTGTCAGTAAGTCAGCATTTTCATGAATTATCATTAGCTATATTAATGTGGTGGCTGTAGATTTACATTAGTAGGACCTGGGTCCCAATAAGACAAGGGGGAGCCAATTGAAAAGTGAGGCGACAGTTCCTTCGCTCAAATTCTAACGTTAAAAAATGGCATCTCAGTCAGCGCATAAAACCGCAACCACTACAACTTCAGACAGCTTCATTTAAAATGTTTGTCTGGAGTGAAACGAACATTTGCCTACCTCAGAGTGCTTTCTTAGTTTGTTCTCGGGTAAACACAGTAAACATTTGAAAAGATATGCATTATTTTTCATTTCCAGAATCTCAAACTTTGGCTTGACACATGGCCATAGGTGCTCTGATATGGAATCGTTGTGTTTTATGTGCTGTCGCCAGTGCCAACGCCTTACCTGGCGTGTTTTACTTTGAAAGCAAATGCCTTGCTTGACCTTGTTTCACAGAGCTGCGTGACGGATTTTAGATGTTTCATCAAACGCAGTTGAGAACAGGTACAGTGATGGTCAAAGTGTGGCCAATCACATTTTTGAAAAGAAAAAAAATCCAACGGGTGACATCAAAGTTATGCTTAAAACTATTGAGAAATGACAGCCTTCATTGAAATGTAGTGAAGTAAAAGCTATAAGTTAAAAAAACAAACAAAAAAAAAACACACTGAAGTACAGAAACTGAATAATGTACTTAAGCACAGTACTCAAGTAACTGTACTTTACTTTACCTGTTCACCGCTGTGTGAAAGCAATAGACTCCATATGATGTTGTCAGGAGGTAGCTGCAGTATAAATGATACTTTACTTTGCCAAAAGATCAAACTCATCACTTCATGTTAAGTTGTATCAGTTGGGTGCATGCTATGCGCCAACAGATCTGCAGAAAATGCTGGTTTCCAAGTTTAATTACTCTTAATTTCCTAGATTTAATTTTACACTTTCCTGGGCCAAAGTAGAAATCATTCTGTTCAGTGTGGCTTTACACAAGCCACTGGTTATTTAATCAGCAGACATCATCATCAGGTAATTGGGATGTATAACCGTATAATTAATCAACAGATAATTTTGCATTTCTCTGGAGACGCAAGCAATACAGTACACGTTTTTCCCCCCTATTTTTATCTCAGGGCTGCAAGACATTAGTCATTAATTGCTTTATACTCTGTCTTGCTCTCGATGTTCTTGTGTTTACAACATGACTTTGGGTGGGAGCTGGTGGTCTGAGGGAAATCTGATGAGCGCTGGATTGCGTCCACCAGCAGAGGAAGAGTTCCTTTGAGCACATTTCTGAAATGACACACCGTCCTTCAGCAAAGTGCAATCTAGGAAGGTGTTTTATTTAAAACGTGACTCTTGTAAAGAGATTCTTTTCACTATCTTTTCATAAATAAATGTTGAACATATGATGAGCATGAATTATAAATACGCCAGTTAAAAGGCACTTGAGGTTGTGAAAATGAAAATGTCATTTTAGATTGGTTGGCATGGTTGAAAAAAGATGTGTGGAAGTCCTTTCTGCAAGCAAACGTGTCCAAAATATAAAGGGAAATAACGTTATGCATTTTATGTATGTGTTTGCACCTTGGTAGGGGTGTATAGGGGTGGCAATAGGACTATCTACAGAGGCAACCCTTGAGCAAGTTGGGATTTAGTGTTTTGCTCAATGACACTTTCATGGCTACAAGAGTTTGAATTGAGATCCTCAGCTTGAAAGACCATTTTATCATATACTTATGGATTTATGGATGGATAGACGGACGGACAGACAGACAGACAGATGGATGGAATAATATTGACAGTAAAATAAATTGGCTTGTCTACCCTACAGCTAACAGTGTTGCAGCAGCCCGGCCCGGTGGAGGGCCCTGTTCAGCAGGTTTCAACTCCCTGAGGCCGGGTTTTTATCCCCGAGTCCTCCTGCCGTTCTCTCCAGAGGTAAAGCAATGCCACTGCCGGCCGGTGAAGTGAGAAGAGAGGAAAAAGGGAGGGGATGAGTGCCCAGCTTCCACATACCATATGTTGAGGGAACAGGGGATGGGAGCATCTCTGAGGCAGGGACATAGAATGCAATGATTGATAGAGTCTCTGAGAACAGAGGGCTGCCGCTACGTTACCTTATTTCCCATGTGCCTGGCTGGCTAGTGTAAGTATAATGATACAAAGCAGGAGCCAGATAAATGTGCTTCTGCTCCAGTTTAGTCAAAGCCTAAGCAAGCAGGACATCCTAAATTATCGAAATACATGATAAATAGGGCGAATCATGAGGTGCTTTAAAGGCGGGTTCACGTTGATAATCGTCCAGTATAGCACCTTTGTTCATTTCTTGTGGAAACATCAAGACTCCAATCTCAAAATGCTCAAATCTGTGTTAAGTGTCAGAAAACAAGATGTCGGGGAACGTCGCCTAATTTACACAAAGAAACAACTTTCCTCCGATGAAGAAACCACTGATCCATCAGCTAACCAAGTCAATGTGTGGGCCACAACAACCGTGTCCTAGTTGTGACATGAATGACCAAGGGAAACCCACACACTGCTTATATGGAAAATAGCCCCAGTGGAACTGCGCGACCACAGACTCAAAGAAGAAAGACGGCATCATTAAGTTGTACCGCAGACTGCACTGATCAGCGAGACAGTGCAGGCCAGTGACTGAAGCTCCTGTAAGCCTTAACCGGCAGTGACTTTTTGCACCCACAAGCAAAGCAGCCCGACATCAGTGTTCCTTTAACGACATCCCCTTCTCTTTACTTGTATTTCCAGTTTCCCAACCTATTAGCATCTGAGCTGGGGCCAGGCTTTGTTTCATGGTGTGAGTCTGGCCGCCATGCATTGAACTAGAGGGTATTATTCCTGCATTGATTGCTCATTCGGCTGGCTTTGTACTGGGTCACGAAAGGGGAATTCATTAGCATGCACATACAATCTGTGGCATTTTGGCAGGGCGACAAAACAGTTCTCCAGAAATGTTGCGCTGGGAATTAGAAAGCCATAGCTTGTTGGTAAGCAGTGGACATTTCCTGCTGCTTTTAGACTTGTGTTCAATAGCAGAGAATCTCTTAGTGGGGGAGGACTCTGTTTATACCAATCTGTGGGGAACTGCATATTGTATTTGCCAGAGACTAACAAGCAAGATAAGAACTGAATGAATCAATTCCATTGGACAATAGGGTTAAGTAGTTTGTCAGTGATTGATTACATTCAAAACTGAATAATACATTTGACATTCTACTCTGCACGTCTTTCAATGACACAGAGCCACAATCAGAAGCATGTTTCCATTAAAGAAACATATTATAGTTTGTAAGCTGAATATAACAATATGTGCAATGACGAAAGTGAGTGACTCTGCACAAATGGCACCCGTTTTCAATTACAAAACAAATGTAACTCTCAAATGCTGCCGAATTCCTTCCCTCTCATTGGCAGGACCATAAACTGAATTAATAGGTCTCCGTGTCTCAAAGTTGCCCCTTGTGGCCCAGGAAAAGATTTTTTAATATCTTGCATCCCTCATGCTGTGAAATATTGTACCTGCACACATTTAATCTTGCTTCCATCATAAAAAAAGTCCAACAGATTGAGTGGGATTTGTGTGGGTTTTTAAGAAAAAAAATTTTTTTTGACTTTGCCCTGCAGATCATTCATTCATCATTACATTCCTTGGTAACCTAGAGTAGGCTCAACATATTCTTTAAAATGCATTATTAATTTGCATGAGTTTGCCATTCTCTGGTAAAAAATTCAGTCTAAACAACTTTAGCTATGACTTCTGTTCAAAGTTTTTTTCAGAAATAAAGGCAGTTATTTCTTGGATCCATTTAATTTTTAAAACATTTGTCTTCTGTTTTCCATGCAGGAGGTCTGTGTATTTCGCAGTCAGTCAAAATACCACGTGAACCGAGGAGCGGAGAGTTTGACAAGATCATTCGCAGACTGAGTGAGAACCCCAACGCCCGAGTAGTCATTATCTTCGCCAACGAGGATGATATCAGGTGAGCGCAGTGCAATTCAAGTTGTGCTGAAGTAATGTCACTGTTGCCTGCCTTGATTGAACCAAAACACTGTTTGATATTTGCTTTAAATTTCCACTAGCTGACATTTTCTGTTTTAAAATAGGAGAGAAAGCCGATGGTCATATGTGAGGATTTTGGCAAAGCTGCTAATACGCTGCAGAACCATCAGCGTGTTACAGTGATTAATACTTTTTAGAACGACATTATCTTTAACTGCGGCCGCCTTTGCACCTGGCATTAAAATGCATTTCCTGTGTCCACATTGAAATTAGATTCTTTTTTTCCTTCCAAAATGCAGTTCGCCGCCCACCATCTCAATATTTATATCCTTTAAAGGTGGCAAGAAATCAGGAATTTGTGTTGGTATATAGACATTTTTTACGCCTCATAACAGGAAGAAGTCATTGCAGGAATATCATACGCAATAGCTGACAGGACGGCAGCATTATGCAACTGATGTCCTTATTAGTTTCATCAGACAAAGTTGACAACGTACATCTAGTCTCTCTTGTTCCCCAGCCTTCAGGTTCCTGACGATAAATTTTCATACATTATTTTCAGTACATCTGGTTAGTTTTAAAGAAGTAATCAACACTAAATCACAGAAGGCAGAAAACTGTTGCACTGCTCTCTGTGGGTTGAAACTTATAACCACATTATGCAATTCAAATGGCCAAACCACAATCAATCAATAATGTCCCAGCGGGTGTTTTGCATCAGCTATCACCTGCTTTGACACCACTGACTGAAATATGTCCAGAGATACAACCTGCTTTTAAGTTTCCACCCATATACAGCAGTGCATCAACAATTTTCTGCCCCATGTGATTTAACGCTAATAGTATTCATTAACTAAAATTAGCTAATTTATACCATGAATTAAACATGCAACCTTAACACTGCTTAGTTAGTGTGAAATACACATGAACAACTACATCTACTCATGTGATTATTAACATTAATTACGCATGAACAGTCACATTAACAAAGATGTGCTCGCATTAAATGCATAATCAACAACATCCTTTATTAATGCAGTTGCACAAAACTGTAAATATTCATGAACTGTTCAGCTGCTACGGCTGCTGCCCACGCTCCTTTTAAACTCTTGTGTAGATAACTTTGCAGAGTGGGCAAAATCATGTCTAAAATTTGAACTTGAACAGCTCAAACAGCACCCACCTGAGATTCAATACTTCACCCAAGTCACTCCCACCCTCATGCCTGGTTGGCTCTGACAACGATGCAACGGGAGTGCAGGAATTTGCAAGCCGGCTCTCTTTTCTCCCATTCTGTAGTTATGATAAGGTAAGTTATGGCTAGAGTTGGCTCGGTGGAGGGGAAGTGAGTTCGCACAGCTGCAGTGCACGGTGTGTGTGCACAAGACATGACTGGACTGACACAGCAACGCTTGAGGTGGACAGACATTTTCGAACAATTTGAATGCGACCAAAGATCATAAACCCATTATAGGATGTGAGAGACCCACTTTACAACACAACCATTTTGATCAAAACGCGCTTTTCAATTTAATAAAAAAAAAAAAAAAATAACATAGTGCTTTATAGACCCTTGTTATGTAATGTGCCATTCTGCAAAGCTCTGAGCTCTGAGATCATTAATCTCTGACAAAGAAATAAATGAAACAAAGAAACTATAACCAGC
Source organism: Myripristis jacobus (assembly GCA_900302555.1). NCBI lineage: Eukaryota > Metazoa > Chordata > Actinopteri > Holocentriformes > Holocentridae > Myripristis > Myripristis jacobus. Next base: position 15,446 of record OMLB01020715.1, read on the forward strand.
ACCTTCTCTGTTTTCACTCGTGGGAACACAAATATACTGATTAAATGCATTCTCTCTATATTTTTTAAACCCAATTAGTATGCTAAACAACATGTAAAAAATATATTAATTAGCTGCACACTGAATCAACGAATATACAACACTGCACTGGCTGTATAAAGGAATGATTTCCCAGCAACCAGTTAGTAGGCCAATATATTCCAGCTAAACAGGAAGTGGGAAGTGATTTGGGGCGGTCTCTTGATGATGACCAGAGCAGAAGTCCCAGTGCTCATTGACTTTAATCCAGGCCTGATAACGGGTAATAGTGTGGATATATAGTAATTACAGGAAGCCAGGGGGATTTCAGCTCTGCATGCCTGCTCTATCCTTGAACCCAGTCAATGTGAGTTGGCAGCGGCTTAATAAGAATCCCAAATTGTCAGCATAGAAACTTTAAGAGACCTGAGCTGTTGGAATCTCATAATAGGATAGTTAATAAAACAAATCTACTTTGCTTGTGGGTTATGAACAAAAGAAGGAAATGATGTTTGAAATGCAGGAGTCACTTCCATTTCGTTTGAGTTGACTCACAGTTTAGCCCGTGTCTGTTAGTATGAGCACTGACATGCAGAAAATAAACTCATTCGGTGTAAGTTTTGTGAAGGACACTGCCGTCCATTAGGCTCAGGCAGGTAGTCCTGTGTGGGGGTGCTCATGCTGTTAAACTTAAGGCAAACAAAACAGTCTTGTAGAACTTTGTGATATGAGGTTAAAGTCTAAAACCCAGACCTATACTGCAACAGTGTAATCTGGACACCTGCTCCTTAGGGCTAGGCTTAGGATTAAGGATTCGATTCAGGCAAATAAACAGCTTTGGTTAAAGTTAGGGCTAGTTTAGGCACTAAAACAATTTCTTTCATGTTAAAATAAGGTTTGGCTTATTAAGAAGTTAGGGTTAGGGTCTTAATGCACATTTACTGTTCTGAGTTTGGAATTGACCTCATGTTGTCAAAAGGCAAAAGTATGGCCATCTGCTCACAGCAACTAATACTGTCACCTCCCACTGCATTTTCTCAGTGTCAGCTACCGCCTGTTGATAGTGTTCTCTCCTTAAGAAACTGTGCTCATTTCACAAACTTTTGGGAGACTAGGAATGGGGAATGGTCATTATTAATCAAACATTAATCCTTGAGGACTTAGCAAAGTGACAAAGTTTGTTATGACTCACTGCTCATCCACTCACTCTTTTTTATTCAAAAAAAGGAAAAAAAAAACAGTCTTTTATGGCGTATGGTGTTATTAATTCACAAGGTCATGTTGTCCTCATTTATTTAATTAAAAGAACTGCACTCGTTTGAGAAGTTAACACAGCATGTGCTCTCTGACTCTGTAGGAAGCTGATGTCTGCAGCACACTGTGGTGCTTAATACCAGGGCAATAAGAGGGTCTGAGCGTGCCAGGAGGCTGTGTTGGTGTGTTCCAGCTTGCTAACAGTAATGTGCACAGGCTACATGAACAACAGAGCTTGGTGGGAGTTTGCAACTCCTCATCTCTGTTGCCCCAAATTACTTCCATTAGCCTGCAAGCCTGGACAAACGCGGCAAGGGTGTCCTTTGGTGCAGAACTCAATACTTGCACATCGCAGACCTTTAAATCATGATATATGTGTGTAATATATCAGCAAATAAATGACACCGTTGACAACGCTGCATTGCATAGTTCAATTATGTAACATTCTCCCTCCCTGTCTCCTAGGCGGCTCCTTCAAGCAGCTAAGAAGGCCAACCAGACGGGACATTTCATCTGGGTCGGCTCAGACAGCTGGGGCTCCAAAATTTCCCCGATTCTGAACCAGGAGGAAATGGCAGAGGGGGCTGTCACCATCCTGCCCAAACGACAGTCCATTCGAGGTATTCCCATCATGACTAATTTCTGAACAAACGGCAACATTTTAAACAAACTTTACCAAATGTCTATACTTCATGTTTATGCTCGTACATGAAATATTGTTAAAGGGATGGTAAACCCAGTATGAAATGTGGATTTTCTTATTGAGTATAATTCTGAGTATTATCTCCATCGTCCACCGAGTGATGAGAGTTCCTAAAAGTCAGTAATTGTGATGAAATGGAGTTTTAGTGGCTGCACCAGGGCTGTGCAGGCGCTCCACTTGTAGGGCAACGATACAGTCTCAACCCCGGTAAGACCAACCAGCGGTGCAGCAAAGTTTGTTGGAGCTGAAGTAGAAATGGATCTTACTGGCTGCAACAATATGTTAGCAGATGTTTTCACAGCTAACACTACTGGTAAAAATAATGATCTGGGAAATGGAAGATTTATATGGAGGAACAGCACAAAATTAATGTGCTGTGCTAATGAGTTGACAGTTAGTGCTGGTAGGTGCAGCTGAAGAGTCAATCAAATGGGGGTGGGAAGAATAAAGATGGAAGCCGTCTTCTGATTGGATGGCTTGGACTCATGGACTACATGCAAAGCTTTTAAACCCCAGGAAAAAAAAACCTTTCTCTGCATAAAAAGGACCCCAGATTCTTGCTTTTTCATTTTATTTTCTACACCCAGTGATTAAAATCATAAACATTTCATTGAAATTTACATACTTTAGTTCATCATCACTTCCGTGGTTTTAGGATAGAGTCAGATCTTCATGCATTTAACCCGTTACTGCTTGGTGTTATGCTTCCTTCCTGCTTGTTTCTATATATTTGATGACTTTTATCTACATAAGAATGCTTAAGGTGTCCATTATTGTCCTGCACTTGTACAGACACTTTATTTTCAACTGTTCTGCCACCACTTTATACCCCACTCAGTGCCTCAGCTGCTCAAACAGCCACTGCGTTGACTGCTGAGGACAGCATGGTTATGTCATCAGTATTAGTTTGCATATTTTAATTGAGCGGAATTTCAAAATATTAATAAAAAAAAACTAACACATTTCTATCTTAAATACAAGAAATGCAGTAAATAAGCTAATGACTGCAAGTGTATTTATGTTGGTCTAATTCAGTTTGACATTTCAATTAAAATGAAATTACATACATTGCACTTTCATGCATGCCGTCAACATGATTAATGGTGTTTTTGTTGTGTTCATGTGCATGTCACAGCTACTAACAATGAACACATACCCCTTCCTCCAAAACTGTGCAGCCTCTCATGTTGCACTTTTTTTTTAATACAGTAAACTGTGGAAAATGTCAAAACAATCAAACATGCCAATACAAAATGTTTTTTATTGATATGCCCACTCAGACCAACTGCAGATGTCTGACTCTTCGGATCGATGCGACGTGAGATCATTTACAGCGATAGATATTTCAGGCCACCTAATACCCACTTCTGTGTGAGACGTCTGCTGGGAAGTTAACGAACAACAGTAACATTCAGTGATTTCTTTCAGGGTTCGATCGCTATTTCATCAGCCGAACACTGGAGAACAACAGAAGGAATATCTGGTTTGCAGAGTTCTGGGAGAACAACTTCCAGTGCAAGCTCAGCCGACATGCTCTGAAGAAAGGATCGGGCATCAAAAAATGCACAAGTGAGCACCCGCTTAATAGCACTCAGTCTGTGTATTGATTGTGTACGCTGCGAATACCTCATATGCGTATGTGTGCTTGCAATGCATAGGTACGTTTGACCAGTAATTTATTTGTAGTTGAGTGAATAACAATTATTGTAAACGTGCTCTTGAATTTAGGCTAAATGTAATGGGTGGGAAGCTGTAATTTCATCAGAGTAATTTTATCATAGAGAAATAAAACGTCTCCATTAGTCAGTGCTGCCAAGTTCAGTTTGCAAGTGCCACAGCCACAATCACAAAACTGTGCCATCACATAAGCTGAAAACAATCAATAGTAAATCCAATCAGCACATTAGAAACAAGCTTTCAGTTCATTAGAAGGCACTCTAACCCCATCTCTCATTTCTCTGTGCAGCTACACACTGTGTTCACAGGAGCCCACTGTCACTGCTTGCTGATTTAAGTCTGGAGACCAGATCTGAAAATGATCACCATTCGTGTTTGTCTTAATTTTAGCGACCGCTTTGGCGCTAAGCAGTCGTTTCTTTGGTGTTTTGCAATCAATGTACAGTACGCACATGGACTGACATTTTAATATAGACACATTTAGAGTAAACCACAGCAAAACCCACCAGTCTGTCTCTTTATTAGTCTTCTGTCACTTCCTTCTCATTTTGAAACGATTTCTGCTTGCTTGCTTTCCTCTGAACAATCGATATATTTCTTTTTCCTTGGATTTTTTTTAAAAATGTTTTTATTGTTGGTGAACTTTGGCCACAGTGGATGTACAGATACATATGTGATTCCAGATATGTAAAGGAATTGATCCATCACCTGTAGCAGGGGATTTTTCCAGAAAGATATTCATTAATCGATGACTAGAATATAAAATGTAAAAGCTTTTATAAAGTGGGTTGAATTACTGCTGTAAGGTGCCAATCGGTGCTGGATGTTAGAGAGATATATTTATATGCAAAGGCTGTGGAATATAACTTCAGTGCTTGGAATGACAAAGTGAACAATATCAATCAGGTAGGGTGATCATTTTACTCTTTTGAACGAACACATTATTGGTGCTTTAAAATGAATCTTTCATCCTGAGTCACTGATTCAGAATCCACAAAACAATTCATTTATGATAAAAAAGAGCATAGTACAGAAAAAAAACAGCAAAAAACACATTTTTGGGCTTCAACAAGATTCAGGGCACAACACATCTAAGATGCAGGCTTCAAAGCAGATTCTGATCAGAATGCTTGTCTTCAGATTTTGTTGAAAAATCCTCTGTTCTCTACCTTTAGCTGAAGCTAATGCTCTGCCAAGCAGGCATGCTCAAAAGGCGCAGTAACAATGTGGTGGATTTTAGTACATTTGGGATAATGCTCAACTTCCCAACAATGTCAGAGAGGTTTTCTCTTGCAAGGTATGGAAAAGTTTCTCAGCGCTGCCAGTGGGCAAAAATCTCAACTATTTTTCCTTTGGATCAGGTTATTTTGTCAAAACATTATGAAACTAACTGCAGAGACTGTAGTTACATAAAGTAATCCTGTGTAGTTTCATTATTTATAGACTTCGGTGTATGTGTGTGTGTGTGTGTGTGTGTGTGTGTGTGTGTGTGTGTGTGTGTGTGTGTGTGTGTGTGTACCTGCGTGCCTGCGTGCGCTGCGTGCGTGCGTGCGTGCATGTGTGTGGACGGGGGGAGGCTGTGGTTTGCTGCAGCAGTTCACAAATGTTATCATCTACATCTTCCACTTACCTGTGTAATGATTTATTCATAAAAGTAACTTGGTCACTAACATTAAGCAGGGAAGCTGGTTAAAGCAAAAGCTTTTAAAACTAAAAGTGTGAGCTATCTAACTAGTTTGGAGATAACTACAGTAGGGCTGTGAGTGTGCACATGTGTACACATATACATGACAATCAAACACTAAACATAAGAAATAGGGATGCACTGATCTACTTTTTTTCAATTTGCCCTGATTCTGATACCTGGGCTTTGGATGTGCACCTGATTCGACAGTTATCACACCAATCAATCAATCAGAACAACTCGTCACTGCACCTTCTAGTGGGTCAGAAGGCAGCTATCATCTGTTCTTATTGTTAGACAGTGGTAACCACTCAAACGTTACTTGGTTTCTAAAACTACACAAACTCTTAATGAAACACATGTTTTTAATAAGAACATTAAAAAGCAGCATAAGTTGTTTTACTGTAAGTTTTACTTTCTGCAATGACAGGCTGTGTACACGCAGGACGTGTCAGATTTTCAGCGCAACCTTTATTTATTTATTTATTTATTTTCAAATAATTGTTCCCCAAGGTAAATATGAGCCAGACGTGTTTTAGTCCAACGTCATGTAAATCAAGCAGACTAGAAACTCTAAATATGTAAGTATGAATGTGAGTGTCTATCTGTGTGAGTCCTGAGTGACTGGCCACCTATCCAGGCTGTTTCCCTCCTTCCCCCTAACGCAGGGGGATTCAGGCTGTAAGGCAACACATGAGTTTAAAAAAATGAATGAATGAAATTTGGAATGACCCTGAGACACATTATGAATTTCATCTATTTACATCTTTAATACCTGAGCTTGGCATCCCTCATTTCTGAATTGTTCTTTACTCTACCACCATGTGCTTGTCAGAGGACTCATTTGGAGGAAATAAGAAAAAACACGCATACCCTCAGTCCATCCATAATCGATACATGTGCCGTCTCCGAGCCTACAGTTTCATTTCTCTAAGAGAGGAGGGAGACGTGAATGTAGAGATTTGATGGTGTGGAATGAGTTATCACCTTACATAGCATATGAAAAAAAAAAAAAATCGAAGTTAACCCATGGTATAGAGTATGTCCCTTTTGCCATTTAGCTGTAGGGGTGGGTTGGTACAGTCATCACTCTATAATGTGAGCTTGTTTTGATTTTACCAGACCAGAGGTGGCTCAGAACAGGCCAGGACACGTGTAGAAGATGTGGGAACAGCTGAAAGTAAAGCTTGAATTTCACTTGACGATGGGAAACAAGATGACTGATGTGAATTTGATATCTTAATGTACCACAGCCCAAATATACATCTGTAAACACGATCCTGGCATGTGCCTCAATTTAGCAATTTAAGTACTTGACTAATGGCTTTACCCTTTTACATGACATGTTATTTTGCCAGGGGGTGAGATACAGTATGGAGCAGTAACATATGTTTGCAGTATATCAGTTTCTGTTTGTGTGTGTCTTGTGGGAAAATTGCATTTCAAATTTAAAACTACACAGAAACATATTTAGACACTTTTTGGATAGGACAAAGGGTCATTTTACACTAAGAACAATCCAATCATTTAAATGGCTAATTTATTGAGTAATTTGTGGCATGCTTATCATACTTATCATTTTCCATGCAGGCATGCACCATTATCCGTTTTCGTCAGACCAAGTACGAGTACTCATCTTTGGGTACTTGCTGATACCAAGTGCCAATACAAGTACTTCAGCATTTACAGTAACGACAAGAAGATGCTGTTTTTTCATGTAGCTGAACCAGTAAAATGGAACAATTTAAAAATTCGAGCCATGAAAAGTGCCTGTAAAACAGACAAAAGGTATGCTGTCTGATGACTCTCTTTGGGATTGTGTTTTTTAAATCAATAACTCTGAACTCAAAACTCAATCAGGAAGGATCCGGATGAGGCAGACTTTAGGATAATTTTAAATGCCTGGAAATGAAAAGGTTCTGTCACATTTTATTAGTTTGCGCACATCGCACAGCTAACATGTTTTTCCTTTTCTCAGAAACCCAGCAACTTATCAGAAAATCAATTGCAACACTGGAATCAGCATGAATTGTACAAGTTAGTGTTTGGTCACTCATTTGGTGACATAATGTAATGATATTGATTGATATTGAGTATGAGAACATTAGTACAGTATCAACACCCCGATCGGCATCCCTTTTTCATGTTAAAGGAGCAATAAGAGATTTTAGTTTCCTCTTGAGTTCCACCCATATGACTCTGTGTGCAACTGCCTAATAACAAGAATAATAATGATAATAATAATAGTATCTTTATTTCTTTAGCACTTTGCCTAACAGTGCTACAAAGTGCTTGGACCACTCTGTGGACTGTGGTCAGTGCGTTTTATAAATGGATGAATGGATGTTTTAGATGCTCGTGTTGTAAATTTCATGATGGAAGTGATGCTGTCCTGCTGCCTCGGCCTCACAGTTTATTTTGGTGACAAAGATCTACAGGCAAAACTCAACAGACTTCACGGTTAAGCCTCCTGGAGGTGTTGTGGCCCTGATTCAACAAATTATCTGTAATGGCAAGCACCCAAATGATGAACTCTCGACCTCGCACGCCAAACGGGAGATGTACAGCCGAGTTTCTGTGGAAGAATTCACCCTCATTTAACGGCGAGGTCAAATGTCATGGCATTGGGTGCCTCTAGAGGTGCCAGCGGAGGAATGCCAACTTCAATATGAAAAGTGGATACCAGCTTGCTGTGCTGTACCAGCGCTGTAGAGAAAGTACTAAGCACTGAAATCAATATGCTTTCAATGGCTGTTGAACCACACCAATAAAATGATGCGATAACATTATATAGATCAGTTGTTGTTGTTTTTTTTAATCTTTTTGTCTCATAACCCCTTTAAAAAAAACAGGCTGCATATGCAGAGTGAGCAGTCCACCTTAGAATGACCACCTGTTGAGGGTGTTTCATTTGCTTACTTATCAAATGAATGAAAAAAAAAATCCTAATAATTTTGCATGTTAAAAAAGTTTTTTTTTTTTTTTTTCTTACATCTTAATCATCTTGCGACCCCCTGGGGAACCCTGACCCACAGTTTGAAATCCACTGGTATAGCAGATCACTTTCTTGGTGCATAACTGAATGTCAAATGTCATGATGAAGAAGTTATGAGACATTAAATAAGAACAAAGCTAATCAGTTAAACTGAGGCTTAATTGTCATCTCAGTAATGCTGCACACACTTGGTGGAGGGGAGAGACATGACAGCGATCTATAACCTGTACTTCCCGAGAATATGTGCTCTAAAATGCTCTCTCTGTATGTTTTATCAGTTGTCATGGTGGCTGGTCTTGAGCTAAATTGCTGCTACCCCTTTTCTTTCTTTGAGTAGCCCCAGGAGCACTGTAAATTTTTTACAGGGAAGAGTTACAATCGTTCTGCTCAGAGTTCTTTCCAGCCGCTATCGCTATCTATCCCCATTGCTCTCGTTGTTTTTCTGTGTCTCTACCTTTTTTTTTTTTTTTGCCTTTGTCGGATGGTCATCATTCAGCATAACATACGCTGTGTATGCTAAATCAAGTCAGCTTGCATTCGATTTCTGAAACAACAGCCATTTGTGAGAGATTGTAAATTGGTTCTAATAGCCTATGGCAAGTAGAGTTATTTTTTAATTTTTTTTATTATTTATTTTTTTAAATGTGTCTCATTACCTGCTCACATAGCAGGAAAGACTAGATTTCTCCCTTGGAAAAATCTGCGGTTGATTTTTCTACCCAGCCATGAGGTACTGGAAAATGGTGCTCTTAAAGTACTGATGTGATTATATTGGCATGCAGTTATACCGTTTGTGGCACATCAAGGCTTTTAATAGCACAACACAAATCACCGGCCACAGGCTGATGTACCATAATAACAAGGCTGTAACTTCGTAAAGCCAGGTATTCAGGCATCACTGCTGAGACAATACAGCGCATACGAATTTGAGTGGATGGTAAACAACTTTTGAGTGCAGATGTATAATGCAGGTGCTCCTGCTGCTCTCTGGCCAGAGGTGCTTGTATCTGCTGACCCGGGGGCCAAGGTTTGCTTTGTACCTGCAGATTTACATTGTCACCGTCAGCCCACAGGGCACTTACCTGCTCGGTGTGGATATTCCCCAACGGCAGCAAAGCACAATCAATACTACTCACAACAGGTCATATACTGCTGACTACTTTCATTTCGCCCCCCACACTGAAATAAATATCTACTCAAGTCAAGTATTTCTCTAACTGGCAAATGGTAAATAGAGTAATATATAAAGTTGTCCGTGCGTATTTCAAAAGATTAGTGAATGAGAAAGTGCTAAAAATTCCCAGAATACTGTACCTAACTGCAGGCTGGATAAAAGGTGGCTATATATAGGTTAAAGGTGCACTATGGAAAATTGCAGGGAGTCGACTGAAGTGAGGACCCTTTCAACTCAGCTGATGAAAAAACAAGGCATAAGCACAAGATTTGCTAGTCGAGTCCACAGGGTTCTCATCATCATCAAACTAACTCATAGATTATGTGATTATTATATACATGTTGAGTTGAGTTTATGTGTGCACAGTGCACCTTTAACTCTCCAGTGGTGTGAATCTGAAACCTTTTCGTTTTGATGTTTTATTTACTGTCTTAGTTGTCTCCTGCTACGTATTAACAAAACTGTAAAATAGCATGATCTTGGCTTCCAGAGCGGAATGAACAGGAACTCGAGCAATTCCAGGTTATAGATACTAACTGAGCACAGTAGACTCATATATGTCTATTAAAAAAAAAAAAAATCAAGTTGACATTTACTGTATCATTTGTTTAAATTTGAAGTCTTTGCAGTGTGGCATGCAGCAATATCATATTAAATTTTGCTATCTGATCATCTAGGAGCGTTTCCTGTACATCATGTTATCTCACGCTTCCCGTGAACTGAACCATAAAAAGTGATCTTGAGGAGCAGAATGAGCAAGAACAAGCTGATATAACCCTGAGTGTGAACAGGAAGACAAACTAATAATAATAGAAAGACTTTGCATAAGACCATTGCAGGCGACATTCCCTCGTATTCTCGCTGCACTGTCAGTAATAAGCGGGGCTGAAACATTTGAGATGAATGAACATTATATTCTGTGCCCTTTTGAATATACTGTTGCAGGTGCAAATCCTACTCTCTGAAGAGATTATTCTGAGATTTTAATTTATCTCTTGTATTACATATATCACATTATCCACCTAAAACTGAGAGCAAATCCGTTACATTGAGCATTATTCCAATTTAAGCAGGTAGAGATTCGCTCTTAAAATATTGCATTCTGCTATAAGCCACAGCGCTCCAGCCATTTCATGCAGAATTTCCTATAATTAAGGTGTCTTGTCTTACACTGGGCAAGAGGCCCAGCTGACAGCTTCTGCAGGTGCAGTGTTTGCTGCTGACGTCACTTCTCAGCACAAGGTAAGGCTCACAGATTGGGTGGGGAGTCAGGAAAAGCGGCTTGAGTCACTCTATTGCTCCATATCCCTGTGGGCAGGAGTCATCAAGGCCAGCAGGAGACAGATTGGAGGACATGCCTGCATGCCTGCTTGATTGTCTGAAGCCTATTGCTCACTGAAAACCAGTCAAGGCCACAACATGCGACTGAACAATGTTTGCCACATCTTTAACTCTCTTGAGATACAATCCAAACGTGACAGTTCAAATTCTAGGGAGGACAACGACAAAGAGACATGTTTTCTTCACCGCGTAAAAATTATGATTAAGCTGCAGCGGTGTGGAATAATTACACTGTATTTTAGTGTTGGGCAAATCGAAATGAGATTTTCCATTTAAAAGTAATTTGTTATCCTTAATTTCTTACTCATAGACGTTTACTATAATTAATTCCGTTTAGAGAACAGTTAAAGCAGGAGAAGCCTATTTGCTATCCATAGCTTGCAGCTGTTTTCCAGCAACAATAGGTTCACTACAACTGACCGGCCATGTCTTGGCAAGCAGGGATGACAAGCACTGCCGCCTATTTTTGTCCCAGGGGAGATGATGCCCAGTCTTTGTAATTAGAACAGAAGATGGGAGTGGCCTGCATGGCTGTCATCTGAAGTGTGTCAAACCCATTACCATGGCCACACAAGCACACTGTTTCAACTTTTATATTAGAGACTTTGATTCCAAAAAAAAGAGAGATGAAGCCGAATATCTGCCTAATTATAATTCAGACCTTATCCAGATTTTGCCTCTAACTACTGAGGTAGACCAGGGAAAATTATACTCTAATTTATTGTATCCTTTGATAGATGAAAACTAGGTTCAAAAAAAGAAAAAAAAGAAATAATAAAGCACAATATAATGGTGCAGAATGATTTGACGCACATGATGATGATGATGAAGTAAACCCTGACACCTTCATTACAGGGCTCATAAAGGTCACAACAACACATATTTACAGATTTTGTCATGAGGTCAGATCCATAACAAGACAGAGCAAAATCACTGATGTGATTTGCATTTCCTCTCATGAATACTTTTTGGGGTTTTCAGTAAGAAATATGAAATATGACAATAAAAAGTAGAGCATATATTGTGTGCCTAAAGCATTGGGGTTGTTACCAGAAAAAAAATGACATCTGACTCTATTCTTTTTTAAAAGGAATTCATTTCTTTACTTATTACTCCTCAAGAAAAGAATATGTTACATTGCTTTTACATTGCACCCTGAAAAGATACTGCTGGGCTCTCTTGCGGTTTTTAATAAAAATCCTGCACATCATTAAAATCCCACCTTCTGAACTGTATTCACCGCATTAATGGCTCGTTCATATGCGCTCAAAGTCCCATTTCCAATATTTATAACATGATTTGAGCATGGGAAAAGATGAGATGTTAGACAACAAGATAACTTGAGGCTAAAGAATGCAATGCAAGAGCTGTTAGATGAGTAACTGTCATGTGATTACTGAAATTAGGACAATAATGACTTTAAAAAAATGATTTCAATAATGCATTATTTTGTAATGTATTACCCTCAAGGTTTCTACTTGTTGGATATTTTCAGATCCTTTGTGGCAGCACAGAATCTTATACTAAACATGAACACAGTTCAGTGTTTGACCCATCGATACCAGTATGCCAACCTACCACCAGGCAGCTCAGCAGCTCAGACCATGAGGCTTCAGTCCACTTCTATCTAATGCTTTATATCCCCAAACATTTCAAGATCAGAACAAGAAAGATAGTGCAGCATGCACACATTGTAAAATGAACTATTTTTAACCTTCAAACTCAGAGCAGGGGAGTAACACAAAAGAAGCAACATGCCTCTATTCAAAAGAATGATGTGCACTGGCAGTGTTAAGTGCCAGCTGCTGTTTTGCTCTTTCAAAGTCTCAAGGCTTGTCGTGCTGAAACCCCTTGACCACTGATGAACAGATAGCAAGTTTTCATCTTCATTTGCAGCTTTGCTTGTATTGCGGGGAAAAAAGTTCTCTCCAGCCTTCCTGCCAGCAAATCCACATTCTCACCCAGTCGCAGGGTCCAAAGTTAACACTCGCCAATCGCCAATTGTGGGTAAATTTAGTCACTGGCGAGTAAATTGTGGAGACTGCCCGCCACTCTGGCCGGAAGAAAAAGTGAATTTCCTACACGCTCTAGAGAAAGCTGCTGGTTTGCTGTCATTTCAATCTGCTAGTTCTGCCGTGCTGTGTGTTGTGCATAGTATGTTATGGCATCAGTCATCAGACCATGCCGTCTTTTTGTCACAGTATATGAGGCTTATTGCAGGACTGGAGTCTCCAGGAAAGAAAAAGAAAAAGAAACCAGCTGAACTGCAGGGCAAAGAGACCGCTACTGTCAGGGCCAGTCAAAGCACCACCGCCTCGTCTCGTGCACTGACACTGACTTCGAGGAAATTGTGCTCTTGCTATATTGTTAATTCCTCCACAACTATTAATATCCCCAATCTCCTTAATGAACAATCCTTCTTGCACTTAAAAAAGAACCTGTTGAATTAATATTTCTGCATTCAGTTTGTGTTACTACTATTGTTAATACACACTACCATAATATTTTTAACTTCTTAACTTTTTAAATTGAAAGCAAGGCAGAAGTGACAGATACACAGAGGCTACAACTACTATAGCATTAATTAAGGATCATATATGAGACCAAGATCACATGCTAAATAGTAATAATAGCAAATTGCAATTGTAAAAATGTATTAGTTTTCACAGCTGGTGAAATTCAGCCCAGTTCTAGGAGAATAGATTGTTTACAGTAAATGTGTCTGTCTGAACTGGAGTGTGTTGTGGCATGTCTTCAATCCCAGTAGGGGGATGGCTTCCACTGAAATTACACATCAAAGAAGATATGCTATTAAATATTTATTAATCCAGGGAGGTTGTGAGATCAAAATTGTTAAAAAAAAACAACAACAACAAAAAAATCTTACTCAGATGTTGTATACAAATCAAACAGAAACCCAGTAAAAGTATGTCATAGAAATTAAATTGTGAGATTACATTCCGAGAATATGTTGTATAGTGGTCAGTTGGCAAAACGGTGCGTGCGTGTGTGTGTCTGTGTGTGTGTGTGTGTGTGTGTGTGTGTGTGTGGGTGTGTGTGTGTGTGTGTGTGCGTGCGTGCGTGCGTGTGTGTGTGTGAGGGAGACAGAGAGAGAGCTGTGACAGCCACAAACAGACACTGATCCCTGCTTTCCTTCGGCTGTACTGCACATTTGCAGAAGCATAACTGGTGATATTCAAGGCCCTTAAACATTCAAAGCCTTGTCAAGGATGGTAAACCGCCTCTTCCACGCGGGCAAATACTGATGCAGGATACAGATAATGGCAGCAAGACAAACAAAACCCATTCATCTGTTTAGAGCCGGCATCTGTTAACATTAATTGTCTCTCGTTAAGATAAGAAACGGCTGCAATAGACACCCACCGGGCCTGCAAACAAAACAGGTCTCTGCTTCATCCTTTTCTTCTTGTTTTTTCTCTTATCATGACTTAGGCTATGTAATTTTTGTAATATTTACATCAGGGGCACACGAGAATTATGAACATAAAAAACAAATGTCCACAAGTTTGTTGAGTTAGATAGAGGTTAATGGTAATTGAAGGCAAAGAGGCAAAGAGCTTAGATGCTATTCCCTTGATGACAATAAACACTTAATTTCAATGTATTATTATTACCAAAATGTCAGAGCAATTATTAAAAAAAAAAAAAACTGCACTAATTAGGAATAAGTCTGCAAAAGCACAATGGGGCCAATTTTCATGCGCACCAATTAGCACACTGAAATTTATTACGGCCACTTTTCCCACATGATGTGTTATTGACCTTATCTGTTTCATAACCGATGGCATCATTCTTGCATTTTCTGTCTTTCACAGATGGTTTGAATTGGTACAAATTATTCGGCGTGCTTCATTTCTGAACACGGTGTTCACTCTCAAACGGAGTGTAGAGCAGAGTTGCCTGGCAAAACCAAGAAACTGTCATTCTGTCTACATAGCAATTTCGCTTTTCTAACACAAGCATCAGCCTTCGAAAAACACAAGCAAGCAGCCTGATGAAATCCTTCCACTGGGTTGAGGCATATGAACTACTGTAACAGGATGTCAGTGTTGTTGGTTTGACTTTAATAAGCTCTTAAGAAATTGTCACACAGGATGAAAACACATCAAATGCTATCTGTGACTTCAAAGATCAGCTGTCTTCCCTGTCTCTCCGTACAAACTGTATCCCATTTCCTCGGAGGACTCTCTTTGCAATGCTCTGTCACCTGCTAATTTTATGGTGCGAACGTGCAACATTAAGTAAACTTAAGCAACTGCTTTTAAAAGGTTTGCAGTGGCAACTACAATATGCTCGTGACAAATCGTTGTACACTTTGCTGAGCTCCTGTCAACGGGCCTTTATGCCACATTCAGCACACTGAAAATGCCAGGTGACTTATTTCACTTTGTAAGAGTCAGATTACCTTTATAAGAGAGATTCAGCAGCTGCATCCTGCCTTTATTGGGCGTGATGAAACTGTGCTAGGAATTAAAAACAAGAGGGGTGGCAGTGTTAAAGTGGTGTTCAAATCCGAGACGGTGAGAGCTGTGCACTTGTGCAGTGGATATGTTTACCCAGCTCCCTTTCATATCAGCCCTGCCAATGCTAAGATTAGTAAGAAAATGAAGTGTCAGATAGTGGTGCCTCCTCGTCCTGTTTGTGTCTAACCGATTCTGTCACCAGTTGTTGCCGTGGCCTTTAAGAATGAAGAAAGGCAACGAATACAAAACACAATCTCACTTGTTTATTGTGAGGATCCCCTTTAGTCGATGCACTGATGACCTGATGGCTAGTCTTCCTGGGGTCTAAGACAACATTACACAATACATGTGTGCTGTCAAACTGACAAAAATATAAAAGAACCAAAAACAATAAACTAAAACAAAGATTTAACAATAACAATAGGCTGCCGGAGAGTCTCTTTGTAACAGTCAGCCATGACGGACGTGCATGTAAATCTATACTGGCCTGGGAGGAATAGACAAGTTTCTGAGGTCACTTTCAGAGGCGCATGACCAAACCATCGAGCAATAACCCAAGTGACACATAACTTAAGACCTACCTGCCTGACATAACAATAAAAGTGGAAGAAATGCCACATTTTCAAGTAATGACAATGGCTCTGCCTGTCTGAGAAACAATCTCGTCTGTGAGATCTGACCAAGACTGTGAACAGTCAAGCCGCAGGCCATGAAGCTTTACTGTCTCGGCTTGTTTCCAGAGGTGGAGGAAACTGATTACATTAACCTGTACTGCCACTGTAACCAAGTAGCTTTTTTATGTACTTGTACTTTTTTGAGTATTTTTTTTTTAAGTCAGTAATATTACTTCTAATTAAGTCAATTTTTGTGCGTGTGTTTTGAGTATTTTACTTCACCACATTTTAGATCACATCCGTTACAGAGAACAAATAATCAATGACAGATTGTGGACCCTTTCACAATAAAAGCCCAGTCAGCAGAGATGAGAAGAGGAACCTGCTTCTGCTTTGTTGGTTCTACTTTTTTGGTTATTTCCAAATTTTAAATAAAACTTCCATGATGAAAAAGTGCAACTGGCCTGACAGTGAGAACCATGTAGACTCAACCACTATCATTATGTGCTTATTCCACATTCATCAGTTGACTCTACAGGGTCCTCACTTCAACCATCCCTCTGCAATTTTGCGAAATGAACCTTTAAAAAAAATCTAGTTTGAGCCATGTATTTTCATCCTTTTATTTTTGAAATGAAAAGATCAAACCAAACATAGTAGCTCAGTAACTTTTACTTCAAGCACATTTAGTAGATTTTTACGGCAGTACTTCTACTTACTTAAGTAAAACATCAGCAAAGTAACAGTGCTCCTACTTGGACAACAGTCTGTAGCACTCTTTCCACTACTGTCTGTTGTATAGGCACACCCATTAGCTGTAAGTCCAGCTTTGGGTCAATTAATAATTTATGCCTGGGCTTGAATACCATGCACACAGTCACTTTATTTACTCAAATAAGAAAGAGGGATTTGTCATCCATGTTTACTGCTGGTCGGTACGTAGCCAAAATGGGAGTCGAGTAATTATGAGCAGAATTAGCATAAGCACAAAGTTGACACAGCGAATATTAAGAGCATTCATTTTTCATGCAGCAAAGTGACTTTAATCTCTTTATATTTATTTGTGAAGTCCTTTTAGAGGTTGGAGCTTCAGAGTTGGCGACGTATTGCTGGAGACATGCCAATCTTTCAGTGCCCAGACTTTTATTCCTGTCGGTCTGGCCGTCCAGTTAGTTAAAGGCTAAAACAGTGTCCTGCTGTCACTCTCCCTGCTCCGGCTATCTGCCAGGGCATTGGCTAATAAAAGGATTAGGATGTTAATTGAAACCTTGCTTGGTGATTAACACATTTTCAAAGCATTAGAACAGCCCCAGCTTTGATTAATATACACCTGTCATAACTAATTACGTTAATGCTGAAGAATGATTAGACCTGTCTCGTTCTGTCTTCCACTCCTCCTCCACCACTCTATCACGATCTCTGCTCTTGATTAATGGCGCTGAGACAGTATGAGGCTTTGTGGGGATAAACAAGAAGACATTACACAAACAAGAGCTGAAGGTGGTCCAAGAATGTTCCCAAAGTAATCAAAATTCAAAGCGGCCGTTGCTTTGAGAAACCTTTGTATGGTTTCAAATTCTAAACCATATTATTTCTTCAAAAATCCTTGCACAATGGCAAATGGTAATACCAAGGTTGTTTGTTGCAGTGACACAGGCAAAAACTAGGATGTGTGATTACTGAAAGAGCCTTGTTGAAAAATCTGGAGTTGCTCTAATTTCTAATCAGTGATATGCAGACCAAAATGAAAAAGGCTGCATATTAGTCCATTTCAGATTCTGTGAAAATAGATTCTTTGATTAATGTCTAGAATAAATAGCATATAATTAGTTGTTAACATGCATGCCAGCCCTTAAACAAATTAAATATGGTGGAAAAGGATGGATATGCGGTTTAGTAATCAAGGCTCTTGAAAGACTATTATTTGCTTGATTTTATACTTGCACTTCTTCTTGTACTTCTTGCAGTCATTGTTTTACCCTTTCATTTGTGATCCCCTGTTGTATAAGTCCAGCTTTTTTGCCTGTACTATTCTCTTATTCACACTGAAGGCTCAGCCGATCTTCATTTTCATTCACACAAGATACAGTAAAATTCGGTCTGGGTTCAAACTTCAGTTTAAAATTAAAATAGCCATCACATCTCTGCTGGTATTCACAAACATTTATTGATTCTGTTGCACGCAACAGGGCATAGTTCCATGTTGTGAATAGTAATACTTTATGTTTTCTTTCAGACCATGAGCGGATCGGGAAAGACTCATCCTATGAGCAGGAGGGGAAGGTCCAGTTTGTGATTGATGCAGTCTATGCCATGGCACACGCTCTACACAACATGCATAAAGACCTCTGTCCCGGCAAAGTCGGCCTCTGCTCCAAGATGGAAACCATCAACGGGACCCTGCTGCTCAAGTACATCCGCAATGTCAACTTCACAGGTGTGTGCTCTTACATCATGTGCCACCAGAGACAGGAATACATGTAAATGCATGCAAATGTACATACTTCACACAACAATCACCAACTATGATTGCTGGTTAATCTCTTAATGGCGCTGAACAACAGCAAATTCACTGTTATCTGCTGAAAGAAGCTTCCAAAGGTAATTACTGCAGTTCCAAAATAAATGTGGTGCAGGATGCAAACAGCTTTCCCACCAACAGATCTAGAATTTTTTTTTTAAATCCAAACTTTAAGAAGAAAAAAAAATCTAATTACAAAAGAGCACATGGAAGCGAAAAGGCGTGAGTGCATGGAATACATTTACATTTTAATGTGGACTATGGATTTCCATTTGCTACTCTGTACAACTGAGATTCAGATGTTTAAGCGTATGGAAATTCTCAGGTATCATAAGAAGGTTATTCGTACAAAAGCTATGAGATTGTGCTAACATTCACTGACAATCTCAATTTCTGATGCTTGTATCACAGGGATTGGTGCAGAGGTATCTGAGATATTTGAATGTGTTGCAACTTGTATGCCCTAGTTTTATATTCACACAACACACTCACACGTAGTGTTTGTGAGTATGGCTTCCAATTATTAGTTGACTGGATGTAAATTGCACACTGCAGTGAGGTACGCGGGGCAGAGATCCATAGGAGGGTTAATAATCAACAGCGAGAACTGTCTTTTTTTATCATAGCTGGTGATGCGCAGGAGCTGGGCTTTACGAGACGTGCATTTCCCACCCTATCTTGTCAGCGGCCAAGCATGCGATCTCTTGTTTGAAGTAGACTGGCTGCTGCCTTTAAACTTAAAATACATGACATGAGAGGAGATACCAATCTGCACCAGCAAGACCAGCATGCTTTCTCCAGTCACAGAGAGTAGCTGCTCTAAACCTCAGCACATTACATTGCTGGCAGGTATATGCAAAACCCCTAGAGACAGAGGTGGGTGTAAGGTGAATATAACAATCAAATAAACAGGGCACAGTGGCTCTGAGCCTCGCATCGCTTGTAATGCTGGTGATGCATGAATGCGAGCTTATTCTACTTTTAATGATGCAATGGTATTTCCGCCATCAGATAAGTGCTATTCGGCTATGTTGTGCCAGTGCTAACAGAGTGAAATTATTATTATGGATAACCAGAGCAACAACGTGTAAACAATAGCAAGTGAAATGATGAAGACAGTGGAGATAATGATGTACTATATGGCCAAGCAACATTATCATTTATATAAAAAAAATAATAATTTATGACCAGAAAATATGCAAGATGCTCCAAACGCAGCCTTTATAACAAGATGCACACACTCTGAAATGAAGTATCATGAGTGTACATGATAAAATATGTAGATCTAAGTAGAGGGATATATACATAAGCCGGCCATGTAAGCAGCATTTGCTGAATTTACCATCAGCAGGATGAGGTCCATGTTGCGAATATTAATGTGCATGTAAAGTCATGATAAGAATGTAACCCCTCTCTCAGCAGAATGCGGTTATAATAACTTGAACTAATTACACATCAGATGAGCAGAGGGTCAGTATGACAGAGTGTTCATGCAATCAAGCAGAATGCAACATGAGCATATTGACACAGTCACAACACAGCTTCACCCTCTTGGGCAATTATACAGTAATGGTTACATTCATTTAGATGATGGTTGCAGAGGGGGATCCCTGCAAGTAGGGCAGCCGCAGAACTGCAGAAAACAGGCAGGATTAATGTATCCTAAATGAAATGAGATGGAATTCACTTTTATGAGAGGTCTCTAGGTTTACAGATGTATATAAAAGAAACTTGCTTCAAAAATAAACATGGGATTAGAATTGAATCATTATTTCCCAAATGGAGATGGAGAGGCGACTGTGCAGCGTTAAGCAATGCATTACTGTAGACCCCCATCTTCAAAGTCAAAACATTGTTTACCTGTTCTTGAGTGCGCTTATTACTATGTAATCAGGTCACTTCTCATTTGTGCAAAACCTCCTCCAGAGGAAAAAAAAAAAAAAAAAAAAGAAATCCTGTTTGGAGGTGTATCCTGAAGTCACATTGGTTTAAAGTTTTACAAGATAGATTGATTCTCCAAGCACTGATGGCGCAAACACTTAATCTGAAGAGGGCATATTAAAACTTATATACCTTATGCATTCCTTTATTCATAGTTATATTTCTGGAAGGCTTCGCAGCACTGGAGCCATCGGGGTTACAACAAGGAGGGCTAGAAAATCAATGTTGCTAATACATTACTGGAACAGTACATCACTCTTTCAGAGTCTCTCAGCACAGTGAAATGGAGAATTTGAGAGAGAAAAGGGGAAAGGAAAACAACGGGATGTGTCCCCATCATCCCACAGAATTCTGGGAATGCTGCGGGATCTATAGGCACTCATGCTGACTGGAGGAAAGAGGAAACCTGGCCATTACAGATAATGTTGATGACGTTAGTACTTATTGATGCAGGGTACTTACATTGTAATCTCTAAAAGGAAAATGCCCCTTGCTATATTTAAACATAGCCTGTATTCAGTGATACTTGATGCTATTTCAAAGAGGTTTTAATGCTTTTTCTTTTTTAAGTAACCATACAGACACCTTTGAGTCACATAAGGACCTGACATTTATTTTAAGGTAATAAAAGTACATTCAGTTGCGTCAAAAGGTTCAACAAAATACCACTTATTCAACCCATCATACAGCACAGCATGGCTGCTGCAAAAATCAGGCTTCTTCCATGTGCCATGCCAACAGGAATTTAGCACAATGTTAAAAAGGTTTTGCTGTAAATGTGTGGTTGTGTGAAAATAATGGGCACTTTCCTGCATATCAGAATGAAGTATTTCCCTCAGACAATGGCATTAAGACGGCTAACTGTTGTAACAGCTTGTAAAATGATCCTGAATTACCAGCTGAGAGGTATATGATCCAAATGCCTTTCCTCTGACCAAGAAACTAGGAAAGTTGAGCACCAGTGCAAACAGAGAATGGAAGATAAACTATAGCATGAAACACTAAACTGTTTCTGAGGTCAGTGTCAGAAAAGGAAGAGTGGAAGCTGAAAAGATAATCAACCCCAGCACTGGCCCTTAACTGTGCTCAATTGGATGACTAATAACCATGCAAGCCTCCATTTAGAGCAGCCATAAATTACAGCCTCTGACAGCTGTGAATCTTGGTATTTCAAAGTTTGCATTTATGAGGGAATGGTGGCAGTGATATTTTTTTATTTTTATTTAACTTTTATTGTTAGGTTTATGGCAAATGCTTTCCGAGTTCACGGGAACCTTTCAAGTTCTGCAAAACAAACGCAGAAAACCAATCTCTACTTTTTTGGCCACTTTTTATAAAATATTTCCAAACATAATAGATTTCCCATTGCTTTGACTAATAGCATGCATAGCAGTGGAGGGGCCAATCTTTCTTCAAATCGTTACAGTCCCAATCATGAGATCCTGAGACTGCGTTTGCATACATTTTCATTTCTTGGGAAAAACACTGTAGAGGCTGCCAGCATTACCTTCAATGAAACAGTGCATCTTAAAACTGAGAATAACACTGACAGGGTTGGAATTTTAATTCACCCAGCAGGCACTGGTGAGTGGATTTACGCTGAGTAATTCGAATTTAAGGACCACTAACAACAAAACTGAAATTCACAGCCATTACAGCACCTGTTATCAGTAATCCTAAATCACATTTACATGCTCGTTGTCTGCCTGACTTATTACATTATTAACAGGTAGAATTAAGAAAGTAGGTTAATTATAATCAATATACTATCTTCAGACTTCTGCACACATTTCTTCCCCTGCCTCCTCTTTAATTTCAGTGCAGTTGGCAACTCTGTAGCTGATGGCAGTAGATGGGTTTTCCTAAACTGCATGGCTTTCAGTCTTTTTGTGTAGTGTTGCCAGGGTTGAAATGAAGGCCTACTCATTAAACAAAGCTACTGGCTTATTATTTCTGGCTATGCATGGAAATAGCATCTTCTTCTGACTGAATGTGAAAGGTGATGTGTTCACCTCGCCCATATTCTGTTTACAAAAACATCCACTGAAGGTATACAGTACAAATTAATGGAAACATACATCCTAGGTTGCCCCATTGCTTAAGTATGCAGAAAATCCTTAATTAATGCATATGACATTTGTTTTGGACATGCCCTCTTGATAAATTCATTATTATTATCATGCTGCATTAACACCGACAAATTTCAGTGAAGGCCATGGTAAACACATACAGTACATTTGCAGAGCAGAGAGTAAGTAAGTAATAGTCAGCACTGCTGTGACTCAGGTTTCTGCAATTAATGCTAAGATCAATACTTTTATACATTTATTTTTTTTCTTTTTATTCCTATGGTATGGGAAAGTTCAGATTCACAAGGTCTCTCCTCTCAAAGCAGGAACATGAGAGATAAGACTCAAAGTTGATACCATCAAGCTGTCAGGTCTGGAGATTTTCTATACCCTTTATCTGCTCTGAACCAGAAAAAATGTGTTTTTGTCTCTGGAAAATTTTCCGCAGCGCTATCACTGTCACCTTTACCATATTTCCTCATCCATTTTCTCTCAAGCACCTGTAAAATTTATTGCACGGTGCCTCCAGCTGTTTACTCTGCGCAATTAAAAGCATGTTTCCATCTGCAAGTTAGACAAAAAAAAAACCTTCCCTTTAAAAGCTTATGTCATCACTGACGCTTTATTTACTGAAGATGCTTTTGCCCAGCATTTCTGCATGACTCAACAGTTTACATATACAGAAATAGTGAATATTAAGGGCAAGCATTGTGCAGATGAAGAGAAGGAGCACAGAAGCGGGGCTAGCAGACAGAGAGAGTTGGGGATCCTATTAATACTCCTTTCCTCAGAGATGTTCGTGAGCTCTGGTGTGGGCTCTCACCACTAAATCTGTGAGTTCTCATTTCCTCACACTCCAATTTACTAACAAGTTGAGAAGAGGAGTTGGTGAGGGGTTTGTGGGTTCACTTAGGAACAGGCAGACACAAAGCAGAGGGGTGAGAGAGAGACCTCAAAGTGGTAATCAGCATGAGCGCTGTCATTCGTTAGCACTCTGAGAGGGGACCTTGAGGATAACAAGTGATGGGGCAATAGGCAGAATGAAGAGTGTGAAATGATATGGGAACATGAACAGACAGCAGCCCTGGCCCTCCTCAAAGGACCAGGACAACATGGCTGTCAGCATCCATTTTGCTCCCATCATTAACAGCGTAACAGCGTTTGAAACAGCGGCTTGAAATCCCATCACAGCCCCTTTTAATTTTAGAGCATTATGAAAACAAAAGGCTTCGGATCATATTGTCCGATGCTGGATCTCAGCAGCAAGTGGAATTCTGCTCTTCAAAACAATACAAATCTGTTAAGAAGTGTGAGTTTCTGCCACATCAGCATTTCTGGGACTCTGACACAAAACTTTGTAATTATTTTTTTTTTCCTGCTCAGGAATTGCCGGCACTCCAGTGGTCTTCAACGTGAATGGAGATGCCCCCGGTCGCTATGAAATCTACCAATACCAGATCACAAACAACAACACGGAGTACAAGATCATCGGCCACTGGACAGACCAGCTGCACTTGAATGTATGATTGTTGTCTTAAACTGCATACAAATGTGTCTTATATTGACTGTGTGCTTGAGCTTTATGGAATATATGAGTGACAGATGGATTTTTTTTTGCACGTGATCAAGCTCAGTATCAACGCCAGCTTCAACAATTATCCATAAGTGGCTGTTGATACATCCCATATTTGGCTATTTAGCATTTAATTAATCGCTGAGCTCATTCTTGACAGGAATATAAAAAAGGCGGATGGCAATAAATTTAAACAACTGCAGCTTCACCAGCGCTGAATAATGATGACGACAAATTCAGTGACTAATTCACTGGAATTACTCATAAAATAAAATCCTTAAGAAGTAATATGAAAGCGGATGAAGGCCACACACAAAAAAATAGTTGAGATTTATGTGATAAATGAGAATAAAGTCTGAGTTTTTGTCTCATGAGTCTGAAGTTTAAATTTAATCTTTGAATTTTGATTTTATTCTCAGAATTCTGACTAATTGTGACTAATTCACTGGCATTAGTCATAAAAAATCAACAAGACGTGATGGAAAAATGATGGAAAATTACAGCCACATACACACACACACACACACACACACACACATAAAAATGAGTTCTGAGATTAAGGACTGTCAGAAGTCAGACTGATTTTTTCTCAGGATGCTGACTTTATTCTCAGAAGTCTGAATCCTGACTTTAATCTCACAATTCTGACTTTATGTTCAGAATTCAGACTTTAATTTCAGAATCATGGCCTTTTTCTCAGAATTCTGACTTTTTTTTCCCCTTAGATGTCTGAATTCTAATTTTTATCTATCTACAGAGGCTGGCTCACTCACTGTTTGACCTTGACTAGAATTCTGACTTTACTCTCACAATTGGTCATCATAGTTCAGAGCTGCTGAAGCTGCAGTTGTTTAAATGTATTTTATTCCTATCAAGAATAAAGGATTCTGATATTAATATCTGAATTCAGTTTTTTTGTTTTGTTTTGTGCTGTTTTGTTTTGTTTTGTGGCCTTAATCGTCTTCCATACCTCAATATAGCGTCATCAAGGGCACGAAAATTGGCATGATGTGACCTCAAAATGTACTTTCTCATCTAGGTCTCTTGGTGTCTTTCAACAGTGATGTCTTGACATGCGAGCCAAGCCAACAATTACAGCGATTTCAGTATTGCCATCAATATTTGGCTTTGATTCAATGCGGATCTGCACCATGTTGCAAAAGCTACTGCCATTAAAAATGATCTTAAATGCATGCACGCAGCTTAGAGTATGCATTGGGCCATAGCCAAGGGATATAATTCCCTTCGATCTCTTCTTGGTTAACTTTCAAATTTATAAACATCCTGATTAAAAGCGGCGTGGGTCAAGCCATAGTGGGTTGTATTTCCACAAAATTTACCCTTGCAATTATGCAAATAAGAGTTAATCTGTGTGGGAAGAAAAATGAATGAAAAGACAAAAGCATCGTTTTGCATTAACCTACAGTAATTTTGACATTCAGCATCTCTATATCATTCTTACATGTGGACATGGTGTATATATACAAATGGTATAGGGCATGTGCAGATCAAACCTGTTTTAAATGAATGACACACTTGTGGAACATTGTGTATGCATCCTTTTGGTGTGTATGCATTATTTATACATGAGATCCCAGGGGTTCTTGTCTTGTTGAAGTGCATAGGTAGGGGATGAAATTATGGTAGACATCAAGGTCCTGCTGTGAATTAACACTGCACACAAATCTGCTTGCCAACAGCTTCCCCGAGCAGAGACCTCCAAGGAAAAGCAAGAATGGATACCATATGGAGATTTAATTTCCCAGAGATTAAAGCAATCATCCAAACCTTCCAGATGTTGGAATGATTGAATCACCATATCTTACCCTATTTCACTTGATAAAGCCTCTTAAGCAAACATCATGGTAATAAAAATAAATAATAACAAACGTGGTGCTACATCACAGTATGCTGGAATTGTAGCCCCACATAACCATATTTACTTTATTCCCTCAGTTAAGAGGAATATGCCTTCCAGGTAGAGCTAATTAAACAGCAATGCAGTTCCCTGATGAGTTATAATTCCACGCTTTAAGCCCAGCACTTATACAATGATTTCTTGATTAAAAAATAAAAAAAAGGCTATGATGATGGCGAGTGGTGACTACCCATATTTACTTTTTTTTTTTTTTCATGCTTCTATCCTTATGCTGCTGTGTGTCTGAATGCTAATCTAGCAAGAGTTAATTGAATTGTGTCCTCATGCATAATGCAGAGCGCTGTTGAATATCTGGCTGCAGAAACAATATGTTGCCTGTAAATTGCGTTAATGTTTAACTTTAGAGTTACACTAATCTTATTGAAAAACTTCCATTTAATTAGGATTCTGAGCTTATCCAAATGTAATAATATGGGATGACCATACTGTGTTTTTTTGTTTGTTTGTTTGTTTTTTAACTTGTTTGGGTTGCATGGAAGTTTTTATTGATGTAGTTTAACGAGTAAGACAATGACTGTGTTTACATGGACTTGAGGATCCCTGTTGTAATCAGGTTTTTGAAGTATCCCGTTTTTGTGTTTACGCGCATGAGCATCATATCCCCATTTCAGAAAGCTGGATGAGCCCTTATCCTGGTTGTGAGAGCGTCTCACTTCTAGAGTGAAGCAGAAATGGAGTTTTATCTTTCGGTGATGAAATAATTAAATATACTTCACATCAAAATGCTGAGCTGCAGTATACAGGCTATAGGGTGCTGGACATTTCCCAGCACGTACAGTGGAGCAAGTCAGGTCATGGTGGAAACTACTTCAGAGACATTACTATGTGGCCAAACATCAAAACAAAAGAAGTGGCTCTGATCCAGCAACTTTCAAATTTAATTTTTCAACTTTTGTCTCCACTTGGGATCACTGAACTCCATCATGACAACCCTGTCCCACCAGTTACGGCTGTGTACCTTCATCACCGTGACAGCCTTACACCAGTCAAAGTGGAGGACGTGTTTAATATTCCCGGTGCTCTTTTCTCCCATTACTGGCAAAAGAGTGGATAAGCCAAATCCCCAACACCATGCTGGAATTTAATAGTGATAAACCCACAAAAGCCATAGTGGTCTCATTTTCAATAGCCACAGTCAAATTAATTTAAGGATAACAGTTATAGGGGAATATCAGATTAAGGATTTCAACATTGCCAGTTTTTGCTGTAAACATCACAGGTGCCTGCACAAATAACATGCACATTTCACTGCTGAATCACATTTCACTGCTGTTGAACCCGTACATTCAAGCATGTGACTAATAAAAAACTTGAACTTGAACTTGAACTAATAAGTACCCGAGACACTATTTACCATATATATGGGTTATGAATAACTAGATTTCTGTGTTCCATGTAAATGCCACATCCTGATTGTGATCAAAACATGGTTAAGCCTCATAACCAGCATACTCCATGTAAACACAGTCAATATGAGTAATGCAGCATTAGTAAATTGAGTGTGCATATTCCTCTCCTCTCCCATACATTCTCTCCTCAGACCAAAGTGATGCAGTGGCCCGGTGCGACGAACGAAGTCCCCTCTTCCATTTGCAGCCAGCCCTGCCGTCCAGGCCAGCGCAAGAAGACGGTGAAGGGAATTCCATGCTGCTGGCACTGTGAGAACTGCGATGGCTACCAGTACCAGGCAGACACTTACACCTGCAAGATGTGCCGATTTGATTTGAGGCCTAATGAGAACCACACTGGCTGCGTTCCAATCCCCATTGTGAAGCTGGAGTGGAGCTCTCCCTGGGCAGTCATCCCTGTCCTCATCGCTGTCCTGGGCATCATGGCTACTCTGTTTGTGGTCATCACCTTTATACGCTACAACGACACACCCATTGTCAAGGCGTCCGGTCGAGAGCTCAGCTACGTCCTGCTGACAGGCATCTTTCTGTGCTATGCCACAACATTCCTCATGATCTCCACTCCTGACGTGGGCATATGCTCTCTGCGGAGGATTTTCCTGGGCCTGGGCATGAGCATCAGCTATGCGGCACTGCTTACCAAGACCAATCGTATCTACCGAATCTTTGAGCAGGGTAAGATGTCAGTCAGTGCCCCGCGGTTCATCTCCCCAGCCTCCCAGTTAGTCATCACGTTCAGCCTGATATCGGTGCAGCTACTCGGGGTGTGCATCTGGTTTGGTGTGGACCCATCCCAAGCCATCATCGACTATGAGGACCAGCGTACAGCCAATCCCGAAATGGCCCGTGGCGTTCTGAAATGTGACATATCGGACCTGTCTCTGATCTGCCTGCTGGGATATAGCATGTTGCTCATGGTCACCTGCACAGTTTACGCCATCAAGACCAGAGGGGTGCCAGAGACATTCAATGAGGCCAAGCCCATCGGCTTCACCATGTATACAACCTGCATCGTATGGCTCGCCTTCATACCTATCTTCTTTGGAACATCACAGTCAGCAGAAAAGGTAAATAATCCATTTTAAATGCAGTGTAGGTAGAAAATGCCCAAGAAAGCTTTTGCCATTGTTAGCCAGACACTCTTGTTTTAATGTTTGTGCACAGATGCCAGCACTGTCACTAAGATTTCTCATCTATAGCAAGTGCACAATGACAGTGAACCAATTAAATCCGCTTGTACACACAAATAATTGGCTGTCAGTTTTCCAGTTGGACGATCTGTATATTTCCTGTGCTGTGCATTGCACAGAAAATGGCCACTCAAATTGTGCTTGTTGTATAGCATCAGTCTCTTGTATTTGTGGATGCTGCCACTATTCATCATGAGATGATGGGCTTTGTGCTCCACTGTGGGGATTGCAGGGCTTTTAGAGCTGACTTGTGGGGATAATTCATTTCAGCTCAAGTTTGCTTGGATGTATTTTCTTTAATTGTGTTTCTCTGTGTGTGTTTGATTCAGCTTCAATGAGTGGGAATACCAAGTAGTCAATCATTGCACATTCATGCACACAGAAATAGATAATGCTAGCTTGTGAAGAAGCATAACCCATTGAAAATTACTGTAGCTTTTGATGTTTCTTATCAGTTTGAAATGAATCACAGATTGCCTCTTACAAATGCCCTTGTAATGTTGCGGGTGCTAAACGCAGATGCACATTTCACAAAAAAGTGCATCTCAGTGACTTAAATAATTCTTCAATGTGTTCCTGAATTCCTCTATACTGTCGGTGCAATGAATAACCCTTTTAAGCACAGTATTGTCTGGCAGCTAACGGCAAGTGCATTTGTGGCATTGTATACATACTGTGTTGGAGGGGAAATTACTAGGAATTATTTCTAATCAACTTCTAAAAGTATGCTTTCCAAAGCTTCTTGTTCAGACACCAGACCAAGTGCAAAGGATGCAGCATGAATGGGCTACAGGTATGGTCATCCAAAATGCTGTGCACAAGTCATGACTGCAGTGGAAGCATCACTGTGCAACAAGGAAAGCTAGGAATGTACACAGTAACAACCTCAATGGCACCCTTTACATTTGTAACAAAGGCGGCAGAAACAGTGTGTATTCTCTCATGACGTAGAGGCAAAAGCTTTACTGCCCGAAAAAACAAATAATGCTTCCTCTTACGGTTTCTTCAAAAGTCATGCTGATTCAACTAAGCAAACTGCAAGCATGTATTTACTCTTCATGTCTATTTTTTTTTTTTGACAACATGCTCACTAATGCAAAGTTGATGCCCAGTGAAAAGGCAGCAAATGAATTTATTTTTCTACACTTTGCAACCTAGGCTATTTGTTACCTCAAACATTATTGTTTCTCTACAATTCACAATATATTTTCTGATTAAAGGCAGATGATATTAATGATAATGAGGAGAGGAGAGATGAGACACCACACTACAGACTGTAGCACTGACTTCGTCAATACTGGAAGCACAACTTTGTCACTAATACAATACTGAAAGGAAGTAGCACTCTCTAGAATAATGGCACCTTTATGCATGGTCAATACTCATCATTACACATGGCACAAATACAAACACTGCACAGTCGAACATTGCCGGGGGTGGGTGGGTGCGCATTTTAACAGCCCCATTAAATTGAACAGTATGACAAAAGTAACAACATAAACCATAATAACCAACCTCTGAAATGACATGTGTCCCACAGCACCACAGACGCACACGCGCAGATAGAGGTGTAGGCTAATGCAAATTTAGGGGCTGACGCTGAGTAACTCAACACTGCGCTGAAAGACTGGGTGCTCCTCTGCTGCTCAATTTACGCTTTGAACGCTTCGCACAAAGGAACTGGGACTGATGAAGTGGTATAGACAGTTGCTTCAGTCTCATGTGAAGGATGTTTCACTTGCAGTCTACTCACAGCATTAACCTTCCAATTACAGAAGGATTCAATATTTTATGGGACAGGTGGCAACTCTAGCATTTGCATGATATAATTTTTTTGACAGTAATGATAGCATTTTTTATTACTCTGCACAAAATGTCCAGATTTAGTGGTGGGCAGCTATGTGCTAATGTTGGAGCACCCACCACTGCCTATGGAAGGGCAAACAGTGACATAAAAGCCCTTTGATGTTAGTAAGTAGGGTCTATCAAATGATGCAGGAATACAGTAACAGTCAGTCTTAGTTAAAGCTAATCCAATTAATGTGCTCATATTTTTATGTTCTTATCTGTACTGGTATATTCTTGCATGTGCAATAGTTCAGAGGCAGGATTTCATCATCAAAGGTACAAGGATCCAGGCTGAGCATTACAGAAAGTCAGAATTATCTTATCTCTACTTAGGACAGAACTTAGGACTTTTCTCACTACAGAGCAGAGTGTTCTCACTTAATTTGGGAATTTTCTAAAGTTCACTTAGGATCTGGATATCTCAAAAGTGACAAAGTTTTAAGTCCTAACTTAAGGTCATCATTGAAAGTGTCCTCAATTCAAATAAGCCTCCAAAAGCCAGTTAATCTTTAACCAAAACTTGGTTGAAAAAAAAAAGCAATTTAATGGTAGGATGATTATTGAAACCAGACAATGATGATGATAACATTTCACCATACTGGTATCCATTTACAGAATGCAGTGGCCTATGATTTTGGACCTGCCAAAATCAGATATGACAACAACTGGGGAGACTGACCTACTTTGCCAGGGGTTTGTCTTTAATTTACTTGGTTAATTTTTGGAGAGTTTGCCAAGTAAAATGCTTCTGTACTGCTGCAACTAACAGCCTACTTCAGTCTCATCTTGCTTGTAACTGAGAGCCCTTCTCTTTTCCTGACACACCACCCATTACTCCCATCACTCCTATTTATTTGGTTGCTTTCTCTACTCCGTCCCTTTCGTGATTTCAGCTGTCACACACACACACAGTTCACCTAGCTTCAGACATGAAAAATAGGGGGGGAAAATGAAAAAGTTTGGACTTGTTTCTGTAATGGTAAATTGGGATTTTTTTCCAAACCGACTTACTTTCAAGATAAGATAGGATGGATAGGGAGCTCCTTCTTTTGTAATATAGACCTTGATTGCTGTATCATACAGTATTGTGCTTACTTGGATGAAGGCCTCTGGGGGAAAATGTCCTCTCATGGGGTTAAAAGGTTCTTGTTTGGTAACTGGCTGTATTTCCATGTTGCGATGTTGCAATAACACAAGTGTGAGGGCCAAGTGATGATTTCATTTACAGTTTGACACCTTTTTTAATAGATCCACAGCAGTAAGCTGCTAATCACCTGTGCTTCATGGTGCTAACATCTGTTTATTGACTTTCAAATGCTTTAGCATAAACTGTATTCAAGTGTCTTAGAAGTACAAACCTATCTGGTCAAACTTTTCTCTGATGTTTAGGCCTATTCAGAGTAGGGCTGGGAAATAAATTGATTAATTCGTATTTGTTTTAAATCAATGCAAAAACTGCTGAATTGCAAAAATGGAGATTTTGACTACATATGTTATAATGTTATAAGAGCCATTGAGCACCCCAATTCTCTCATCTACACAGAACGTGCATGCAGAAACATTTGCGTGAATCACCAGTCACATGATTATACCTACAAAAGGCTCCCATCAGGTTTGGCCAAATTGCCCAGCTCTAATTGAGAGCCCTCTTTTTATGAAAACCGGTATAAGTTATACATGCCTGCACTTGTTATTATCTGTTATGACTAAAATCTTTTTCAGTGTTACAGTTCCCTAAGTTAATAAGTAGTTATAGGTATACAGATAGTTTATGAGGAACTATAATTCTTCTACTACGAGCTCGAGCTTTGTTTTAGCCAGCTAGTAATATTAAGGTGGTTAGCTCACTGCTAAGGACACACTGCACTGTGTCTAGCAAGTGTGCCTGCATCACTGCAGGCCTCCTCAAATCCTCACTGTGTTCATATTTGTCTTTCCAAATCTCTTTCCTCCAATTCTCTGATTTCATTAAGGCAGCCCATTTGCGTCTTTTGAGAAATATAATCCACATTATGTTGTGTGGAAAATTGACTGCGAAAACTGTGGTTTGTTTGCCTTTTTCTTGGTGCTAATGTCAGCCAGCCAAGTTACACAGGAGGAGAAATTCATCAAGCAGATCAGAAAGAGAAATGAGCCACAAACACTGCACCTTGAGTCATGTCACCTTTGTTCTGTGTCTCTCATGTACATGTGTGTGTGTGTGTGTGTGTCTGTGTATTTATACACACACATGTATATTTATACACACAACACACAGTCATATATTAGGTGCACATATATTAGGTACATAGGCTCTCAAGTTACTTGATTTTGGGTCAATGCATGCAAACACCCTAACTCTATTACAATAACTTGGTTAAGCTCAGACTCTGATTTTGAGAGACCTGGGTGAATGCTTGGCTTGCTCCAACATTAAACTGAAACTACACTGTAGCATGGGAGCATCTTAGTCATTTCACTGATGGCTTTCATTTTTTGAAAACCTTTTGCCTTTGAAAGCTGAAGCTGAGACTGCCCCAGTATAGCAGATATGGTACACTTTGATGCCATTTTGAAAAAAGAAAAAAAAAATGGCAACAAATAGCACTTACTACTGCTATTACCACTGGGATCATAATTTCTCTCCCTTGTATAAGAAGTAACCCCCCTCAGTTCAGTGAAGGAAACTGATGGCCACATCCAGTGAAAATCTGCTAAGAGAATGCCCCCTACCTGATTCGTGTAATCAGCCTGGCCAAAAAAAAAACTGTTAGATAAGCATGTGCCTTAATGTGTAAATAATGTGAGATGTGAAAGAAAAGTAATACAAATATGTTTCCCCTACAGCAAAAGCTTATTTATATGTGAAGGATACATGACTACACAAACAGGAAGCAGTCTGACATTGAAATGCCACATTTGAAAGTAAGGGTATGGAGGGCAGGTGCTGAATAGGTGTATTCATTAACCTTCAGCTCCAAAAGGATTTCTGCTGTGACTGAATTTGTAATTTAATTGAAAGCATTTCTTCTTTAACCAAAACCCCAAGGCCAAAATTGGATAAAACTTAACCTTAATCGTAGGACAAAATCGTTTTGTGGCGGAGAACCATTATGCTCACATAATTCATGTAAAGTGGAATGTATATGACGTGGAATTTATGAGACTGTGGTTCATGTAAGCCCACATTCACATCACAACACTATTTTTCTGATTGAAAGTAAGAATACAGGAACAAGTGTCAGAGTTTAATCAATTTAAATCATTGCCCCAGCAAAGAAAGAAAGATAGAGTAATATTTTTCAAATTGGTGAAGAAGAAATTAACATTGGCAACATAATACATAACATCCATACATCCATTCATTCATACGCACTAATCATGATCACAAGGAGCAGGAACCTAGGGAAACACCCTGGAAAGGTCGTTAGTCCATCTGTGCATAGAATGTGATAATAAATTTATGATTACAAGTAAGATACATAAATAATAAATTATAAAAAAAAATGGAAAGAGATGTGTAATCATCAACTGTATTTGATGCTTACACAGTTGTCATTCTCCTATTGAACATATTGAAACTGATATGCTGAATAAATTAAATCATAATTTGAATTTGTGAGGCACAATTTGAAACTGAACGCAATACCTTGAAAGTTAATGGAATTTGGAAAGCTAGGGTTTCAGATTCAGTTTTCTCAATTCGGATTCAGCTTTCTAGGACACACCATTGGACACAACAAAATTGTGCTGTTTAAATGTTGTTTGGAATACAGGCGCCTCCTCCTCCAGGGCTACCAACACTGGGCTAACATTTAACTTGCTGCAAGCCATGCGGCACAGTGGCTGGTTGCTG
>OMLB01020715.1:49734-78881 GCA_900302555.1 Myripristis jacobus
CCCACGAGCCTTCAGTAGCATAAAGAGACGCAGCCACACTGGGGCGAAAGAAGGCTCGCCTGCCAGCAGCCGAACTGATCAGCAGATGCTCAGCAAATGTTACTCTTCATTTGTTGAGAATAAACACAGCCTGGACCCATGGCCATCGTGGCGGGCCTAAGCAACTGACATTGTGTGCATATAGGAAGGAATGGCATTGGCAACATATTTGCTATTCACATATTTACTACAAAAGTTACTGAAGAGCTACAACAACATAGAATGCTGTGTAGGCAACAAGGTCAAGCAGAAAAGCA
The DNA here is from genome assembly GCA_900302555.1 of Myripristis jacobus. Classification (NCBI taxonomy): domain Eukaryota; kingdom Metazoa; phylum Chordata; class Actinopteri; order Holocentriformes; family Holocentridae; genus Myripristis; species Myripristis jacobus. Next base: position 50,031 of record OMLB01020715.1, read on the forward strand.
AAGAGAAGGAGCCTTTTTAAAGATGACTCAGCTTCTCCAAGTGATGTCATGTGTTCACTGAAAAGCAAGGCAAGCGTGGTATTTTCATAATTCTGTGAACAGCATCCCACCTTTGCAAACTCAGTGTTTAGTAACTCAGTATTTACCCTAAATATCAGGAATATAGAGCTTGATACATGAAAGTGCCACTCCTCAACAGCCCATGGAGCCACTGTGGTGTCTTACACAGACTGCATGTGGGAATTAGCCCTGTTTGCAGGCAGACTATACTGTAGTGTATGTCCACGTGATGCCACAAGTAGACAGGAATATTCAGTCTACTGGTTTATTCATGACAACAGGGGTACTCTAAGCACAGGTTGTCCAAAGTGCATGTGAACAGTTTAACCCAGGTAAGACCTCGCCCAAAATGTAGCCAACAGCCAGGTAACATGCATGTAAGTGCAGCCAAATGACAAAACAGGGAGACAATAAGAGTCACTGCTCCTCTGTTGCATCTGTGCCACCGAGGAGCAGGTGGACTAACCGAGAGGGGACCAGAGACTGCACCAACAGTGTTTTAATCCAATCCAATTAACACGTCTAATAAAATTCAAAGACATGTCATCTTGTTATCACTAAAAATGTAGGTCATATTAATTCATACCATGAAATGGAACTTCAGACAGATGACCTGGTTGTAAAATAAGTGGTATATACCATTCAGCACCACATCTTTGCGTATGGATACATTTTTATCTTATCAAATAACTTCACAGCATCACTTTACATTATCATCAAAACCTATGGGTTATTAACAAGAAAGTGATGTCATAGTATGATAACTACTGACCTGTTAAATAAGGCCTTGTAATGCTCCACTTTTTGTACAGGAAACTTACTTGTATTTTCTTTGATCGATTTTACCCGGTTAATTGTTATTCATGTAATATTATCATATGAGCGCGATTAAATATTCATATTTTCTTATGAAATAAGACCTTCCTTGTAGGAGCCATAAAACACACTTTACGGCAAAAAAGTCATCACTTAATAACCAGATTATTAATAATTGAAAGCATGGCATTTCATAGCCTCCAGTGAACCTGCCCTTTAAAGTTTGTTGTGCTACTCCAGCAAAATAGTTGCACATTCTCAACCTACAATATGCAGCAGCTTACCAGATCCCCAGAGGAATCAAACAATATGAGAGTTAATGGTGTTGCAGGGCAGTGCAGGCCATTGTATCCTTTGGAAAACATTGCAAGTAATTAGGAGTAATTTGGTCTACATTCTGATGACCCTAAGTCAAAACATTTCAGATAGAGAGGTAAGATTGAGTGGTGTCCCCATGCACACTGTCTGCTTTGTTTATAGGTGGGGACAGCTCTGACAGTCAGCTCGACAGGGGATTTGATGCCTAATGACAAAAAAGAGCATTCCTGCTTCAAAAGAACTTCATAATGGTTCCGCCTGCTGAGGCTTCTGTCCCCAGCCCTCTTCTCCTGCTGCGCAGATGAAGCAGATTGGCAATCATATCGATGTGTCAGGGAAAATTTATGTCACCAGGGCCAATGGAAGTGGACAAAGGTCCTGGCTCCTCTCAGAGAGTGACTTCACTCTGTACTCCAGCGGGGCAGCAATATTGTTCCGAACTCACCCCAGGCCATGTGTAATCTTCTCAGGAGATTACAACACTCCCCCTCCATCACCAAGGAATACTTGTGTGCTGCTTGCAGTGTGATAGAATACAATGCCCTATCACTCTCATTTTGCACAGACATCCTTTTTTTTTTCTTTCGCTGACGTGGCTCTAGGGCTTCATTTGTATCATTCTGTTTTATAGTTTCTTATTACTTAAAAATATATCATGTGGAATGACAGGTCACATTTTTTTCTTTCTTTTTTTTTTTGCATGTTTTTGCATTCCTGTTGGAACCTGCAGAAGACTGAGAATCTGACAAATGAGTGTCCTATCTTTAGTAAATAGACAAAGACATTACCTATCTAGGTGGACAGATGCTTTGCAGATGCCCTGCTGAAAATTATATTGAAAAATCACTTGAGAACAGCACCGTATAATATTATGTGCAGCTACTAGCCACACTGCTGTAAAAAATTGTAAATGTCCGTCAGCATCGTGAAACGAGGAGATTAATGTTGCTCGAGCACACATACAAACAACATATGTCATAACCACATGATAAGAAACACATCATTTATAAGTGTTGACATGCTTGTGGTTTAGGGCCCTGTCGGCTATCCCACTGCCATGCAGCTCAGTCATTTGTGATGTCTGCAAATATAATGTCACTCTAAACCTCAGGCAAATCTGTTTGAAAGATGGCTGCCAGCTGTGTTTCCACTCTTTGCCTTGTGTTCATCAACTTTAGGGGAGCGCAGCAGTTCTACTGCAAAAGAGACAACAGGATTTTGTTTTTGAGTGTTGCGATAAGATTATTTATTAAATGAAATACAAATCTTCAAATTCGGATTAGTTAACTGTCATTAACTTAAGTGGGGTGCAATTAAATTTGTTCACAGAATAACAATTGCAGTATGAATGGGCGATGTCAGAACTATTTTCTTATTCATTTTGTCTCCACTCCTTCAATTTACATGTAAAACATTATTTTCATGCAACAACATCAAATATGGTATTCTTTAAAAAAAAAAAAAAATTGTAGCCCCTGTTACAGCCTCCTACTCTGTGCTGACTCTGTGCATTCCCTGCATCAACAAATCAAAGATGGAGCGTGTAGGAGGTCTGGATTCATTATCATACACGAGAAATCACTTGCAGGCACTTTTAATATGCTGTAGGATGTTTCTCCAAGCTCCATATTTGTTGCCTGTGGCTGTGTATCTGCTCCACAGCTGTGAGTCGCAGCTGTCATTGGCTTCACAGAGCATACAGTCCCCATGCTGCTGCCTCAAACCTCAGGGCTAAGACATCTGTATGTAGACACCCATCAGGAGGGTACTCCTACAGTATTACTTATATGGCATAAACAACCAAACACAACAATAAACCACAAGCAGAGTGAGCATGAAAATAAAAGAAAATGAACAATGACAAGGATGGTATGCTGGATGCCATATCTTATGATGTGATACCAAGTTTATCATTTCTTCTACAAAACAAAATGTGATTTACATGAAACAGTTCCAGCATTAATAGTTGGACCCATTATTTTATTAGAATATTTGTTCTGAGAATATTGAGAATAATTTTAATTGACCTCAATGGGCTGAATCTTAAACTTGCAGATGTCAAAAAAGCAGGTTATATTTGTAGATTTTACTAAAACAGCAAAGAAGTCAGACATAGAAAATATACAATACATGTGTTGGCTGCACTACCCTTGATGCATCAGAGAGGCCCCTCCTTTGTCTCTTCACATTTTTAGAGTAACTAAACCTCCGATCAAAATATCTGTGAAGCCTGACCTTTAATGGTGAAAAATAGGGTGGCTGGTCTGATGTCATCACCTGTTGTTCTGACAACATCAATAAAAATCAGGCATCCTACTTTTTACCGTTAGAGGTCAGACTTCACAGACATTTGGGCTGGCGATTTAGCTGCTATTTAACCTTTTGCACAGCAGGATGTTTGTTTGGACATGAAGCCCGTGAGGGGGTTCCAATGCAAAGGAAGCAATATGGAGGACCAATGAAATGAGATCAGGGGAGGAAGAGCAGAAATTCAGACTTGGAGTTGGAAAGCTCACCAGGGAATCAGACGCACACAGCGAATCAAGAGACACTGGAATAAAAGGTTTGCGTCAACAGAAGCAGGAGACAGCAGGCAGCAACAGACTGATGATAGAGACAGGAGGCATTTGAGACAGAGACAAGAAAGTGCTTTTCTACCATTCAATTCAATTCAATTTAGTTTTATTTGTATGGCATCAGTCATAACAGAAGTTATCTCAAGGTGCTTTACAGAAACACAGCAGATATTGGCCAATCCGTGAAACCAAAATCTCCCCCAAGAGCAAGCACAGGACAGCAGAGGTGAAGAAAAAAACCTTTTAACAAGGCCAAAAACCTCGAGCAGAACCTGGCTCTGGGTGGGCGGTCATCTGCCTCGACTAGAAGTGTCCACATAAGCCTAACAAATGTTTTGTTTTAATTTGTTTTGCTTTGTTGTTTTTTTCTCCCCCAACTTCAGATGTATATCCAGACCACAACCCTGACCATCTCTGTCAGCCTCAGCGCGTCCGTGTCTCTGGGAATGCTCTACATGCCCAAGGTCTACGTGGTTCTCTTCCATCCAGAGCAGAACGTACCCAAGCGCAAACGTAGCCTGAAGGCAGTGGTCACCGCGGCCACTATGTCCAACAAGTTCAACCCCAAAGGTGGACTGCGGCCCAACGGAGAAGCCAAGTCTGAACTGTGTGAAAGTCTGGAAACACAAGGTTGGTATCCCGACTCCTTGAGGTAGCAGTAAAAGAGAGGAGAAGGAGAAAAAAAAAAAGAGGGGAATGTGTTCTACTGGACTTCAACCATGAGTTGCTTTTATGTTAATGCAATGAGCTGTTTCAGGGGAAAATTACAGCAGTTATGGAGTACACATGCCTACTTGAAACCGATGAACTCCTTCTAGGTACACATAATTGATGCCAGTGTTATTTTACACTTCACCAGTTTGGGAAATTAGCAAGTGTTATGAGAGCATACAGTACAGGAAATTGGGGGTAAGCTTAAGCTGGTGTCGGCTGAAGTGATATCACCACTATGACTTATTTTCGAACATGAGTCATTGCAGGCAGGACAAACAGAAACGTGCAAATAATTAGGCTGGATCGATAGGACAGACTTCGAACCAGCCAGCGTAAAGTTGAGGTTATTAATTCCCCAGCCTCCAAGGATTTCATTGATCAACAGACGGTCAAGCTCCTGAGAAACTCAGTGATGGCCTACATTACACAGCCACAGCACATTACTCTTCACAGATCAAGCCAGACCCAATTATTTTGATTATTTCAGTTATTTTTTTATGCTTCACACAGCTTGTTCACTATAGTAAATGCTGGAAATAGTGATAATGATACACACTTGATAAATGGAGGGAGTATCTGTTTTACTGTTCCTCCAGCATCTTCTGTATTAACATTTTGAATGCAAGGAACAACACAAAAAAAGGAAAAAAAACACCCTCACTAACTCTACACAGGATTTGTGAATCAGGAGGTGTGACAAGATTGCCCACATTTTACTGATTCTGAAAGGAAAGTAGGAGACGTGCAGTATAGTGCTGGAAAAGAGGATATTTCAATCACCATGGTGAAGCGTGTGAGTAGGCAGTCCTGGTGTGGGGGCAGGCTTAAATCCAATCAAGCGGTACCACATGTTCTGATTACTAAAAGTCCTGATTTTATACTTTGACAAGTTGAACAGTATAGAAATGATGAGACAGCCTGAGCCTACACTTGAATGTATGGCGTTTTTCTACCTCAGAGGATGCAAAAAAAGGCAGTGACATCGTGTTGGAGCCCGCCCTGAACCTTCATGCTGACCCTTCTGGTTTGAACTGTGAAACTAACAAACTACTCTTTGTGCTTGTGTGTCAGACTTTGTTGAGGGAGGGGAGCCTTGTGAGGGACTTTAGACGCTAAGGTAACCCAGTAGACTGCGAGCTTGCCCTTTTATTATGTTTGACCACTTTTCTCTTGTTTCTGCTGATGTTCACTTCAAATCCTGTGCCTGCCTACACTATGCACCAAGCATCCTGGCTGCCCCTGGCTAGAATACAGCACCCTGAATAATAGAAGACAGCAATCACACCCTCGCAAATACACCCTTGACCAACAGACATTAACTTGGATAGACAATATTGGTGTGTGGTGCTGTAAATGGCCAATCAGCATGGAAAAGCCTGCTAATGTGGGGAGATGACACCACTCTGCCTGAGTGCAGGAGACAAGTGATAGCCGCGTGTCCCCTGTAATTTGTTTCCCTGTTGACAAAAAGAAGGAATTTGTGGTAATGGGACATACAACAACAATAAGAGTGAACAGGAAAAGACAGATGGGTCTGCCAGCTCCAATTCTTTCTGGACCATCTATTCTTTATCTTGGCCTCGCAGCACATAAATATTCAAATAAGGTTCATTTATCAATGCTTCTCTAGGAAGAGATGCTTTGGATGAAATGGCAAGAATACCGCCCCCATTCACATCCCCAACCTGGCACTGACAAAAATACAGAAACACACATTTACCATTACACATCTCTCCTCTACAGCACTTTGGCCCCCACTCTGGCTTTCAGCTGTCTTCTGATTGGATTCATCCCCTCTGACTTACTCAATCAGCCAAGGCTGCTGTGGGCAGATTGGCAGATTGGTAGCGTGATTGCCACCACCAAGCATGCAAGCTGAGGAAAATTTATTTAAAAATGATACACATGTACATATTTACACACAAACACACATACATACAATTTGACGTGTGTGCACACAAGCATGACTGCACACGCACAAGTTTGACAAGCAGGGTAAGGTTGGACTTACTGTTGTGGTCACTGCCAGATCTGTGCTGCCCTCAGGCTACCTGCCTTATGTGTTTTGCTCACAGCTGATATAAAATTCCCAACATGAAACACGGCGAGAAGCATATTAAAGAATAATAAGCGCTATTATTAAAGATTAATGAACACTTATGGCACCAAGATGGATCACATACTGTCTGAAAAGCATTTTACATCTTCTAATAGGCAATCACAAATCCAAATGTTAACACACTGACTGCTGCATGCTTTGCTTGGTGCATACAGAGATGTAGGGTCTTTGCATGTGGTAAGACTTTCGTCTCAATGATTACCTGTGCCTTCTGTACAACTATTATGATCTTCTTGGTAGCCCTGTGCTGCATATTTAATGGTAATATCAGCTGTGATGAAAACATTACGATTAAGTCCTGACTTATGTCTGGTGCTATAATTGCTGGTACACACAGATATGACCATTGCCATTGCCTATGATGTTACGATGCTTATGATGCTTACAATCTCAATTTTGCAAATCCTCTCATGTATTGATTTTATATGATGTTCATAAAATCCTTTTGTGCACGGCACCCACATAGCAATCAAGGAATACAATGCAACGGACAATTAGTTTCATATACATTGCAAAAATGTCCATCTTTGCAAGTAACCTAATGTCATATTCAGTGTTAAAGTCTTTACAATCCCACTTGTTTACGCTGCTAATCAACTTGTTTCCACACTTTTCTTTAATCAAGTGTAATTTCTGTGATTGTAGTGGGTGGATCTGCCTTATTCTGCCTGGTTTCAGCATATTTATACGCAGAAAAAAACTCCTGACACAAGTGAAACTGCATTGAAAACAAGTGGGATTATCTCATCCTACAGGTAGATTTTTTCACTTGTTTGAGATGGACATTTTTGCAGTGTAATCTCTTTTCTTGCTATTGTGGCTGGTTCCACCTGCACTCCCTGGTTACACACGTTTGATAAAGTCATGCATAAACAGAAACTGACCCATCAGTCTGGACTCTGGAATATATGCACTGAGAGGTAATTAATCTACTCCTTTATGAATCTCACCCATCCCTTTTCTTTTTTTTCCTCCTGCACTTTCACCTCCAGTGTTGGCCTCCAAGCAGACATACATAAGCTACAGTAACCATGCCATCTAAGACGAACCGTGGAAGCTGAGCCAGGGCCTGTCATTGGAGCGAGCACCTGATTCTGGAGAATACTGGGAATACTGGAGGACTTCCAAGCTGTAACAGCGGAGGGGACTGGGGTGGAAAGATGGGAAATGTCACTCCATACATAGAAAGGATGTCATTTTTTTTTTTTCTAGAGGATCAGGTAAAGGCTTGAATGCCAAACAAAACAAAACATAACAAAACAAAAAGGAAAAAAAAAATGTGGATTGCAACAGGGGGATGGGAGACATCAGGAAGATTGGATAGTTAATTTTCCTCTTCCCACCCTTTCTGTGACATGACAGAGGTGTTGAGCCGCCACATTCCCAGATGCAGGCTGAGTGAAACACCTAGAGCCTACAGTATGTTTTCCTTCTGAAGTGTATAGTACACATTTTCAGCACTCGTTGAGGCTGAATCATTTGTCTCATTTCAACATATGGTATACAGGAAAAAAAAAAAAAAAAAGTGTTCTGTTCTTGCTCCAGTCAAACAGAGCCGACAACTTGAAACACTATAAGGCGAGAGTCATTATTTTGGGTTATTACTGCAGTTTAAAGCTCCAGTAAAGCTGTACATGCCTTACTACTGTATGTTCAGTATTGCTAAATGGACTAACCATATCTGAAACACCTCAAACAAAAGCAGTGGGTCATCCCAGCTCTTTATTAATGTTTCATAGTCATGATGATGATGATGCCATGTGACATCATCCTGGCCAACCTAGTGTACAGTCCCAGAGCATGCTTGTGGGAGCATCACGTGTACTGTGCTGTGTTGTCAACGTCTATGGAATGCAACATTTGTCATGGTTGTCATTCACAGTGGAGATGTCATTTTGGACCATTACCCACTGGGTTACCCTCTGCTGACTAAAGAATAATATCAAACACTAAAAGGATCCAAAGTTAAACCAATTGCCATGGAATACCTTGATATTATGCACCCCACAGCACAATTAACAGTAAATGTCAGCCAGGACGTGGAGACTTGACCATGCATATTTTTAGACATCCCAGATTTATTGGCCCTCATTTATCATGCGCTTGTTAAAGCCACCGCATTTCAAAGCGTTCTGATGATTGTAGGAAGCTCTCCGACCGAGCGATGTAAGCTCAAAATCCAACATTAAACAAATAATTCTTCATGCCACGATGGCGTACTCGCATTTGGGATTCCAGCCGACGAAGTACATGCAAAACAAACACATGGAATCACACTGGCTTATTTGCACACATGTTTCAAGATACACTGCCCAATATTTCTCTGTTTTCACAGCAGTGCAACTAGAAATACTTCAGTAAACTCCACGAATAAGTTTACTGAAGGGTTTGGTTTTTGACAGAATAAAACATCAGCTTATTATGACACTAAATTTTATTTGTTAGCCTTTGGGATTCTGTAAAGGTAATGTTTGAGGATACATGCTGTACTTGATATGTGAAAATCAAATACATAGAGACAAGAGTTATTTTGTTATCTTAAATTTCTACAAAGATGAAACGACTTTGAGTGAAATATAACCTGTACCTGAAGGTTATCTCTGTGCAAGTAGGTAAAATTTATACATGTAGCTTGATTTTTACAATGACGATGGCACCCTTTCATTTTAAGATCGGATGGGTTGAATGGTTGCTTGATAAATAAGGGCCAGTGCCTTCATTCTGTGCCTCTTCCACTTCATGATCTTACTCCTGCCATTCTTTCCATGGATCCCACATTGTGTTGTGTTGGCTTTGCATCTACAATAGCTTTAATAAGTACTCTGTTCAAGCACAAGGAAGGAAGGACTCGTACAATCTCTTAAGAAGGTACGTAAACTCCATTTCTGTCTCCAGTCTCTAAAGTGATCGTCAAAAAACTGTAACTCCAAAATTTGTTTCATCGAATCATCTTTGTTATCCTCCGAAATGCAGAATCTGTATGTTGCATGTCAAAGATTCATAACAAGTCGTGTGAAGAATCTGAGAGACAGATGTAATGACCAGAAGGAAAACTACTGCAGAGGAGGATTATAAATACCTGACTAACCTTTTGGTTTAATTAATGATTCTCTCAGCTCTCAGCTTCAACAAAAGTCCGAGGTGTTGCCGCAAATGTTGTTTTTCCTCATCATTTGATAAAGTATTTTGTGGGATTGTTTGTGTTTGTGAATATGATGATTACCGCTTTTTTCTTTTTTCTTTTTTTTTTTTGCCACAACCCCCCTCCCCCCCTTTTTTTTTATTTTCCCCAACACTTTGTCTGTGTTGCAAAATATAGTATGTAAGTGCTGACTGAAATTACATGGCAAGTTAATGTGTGTTATTAAAAATGGATTGATCATGTCTGCTTTATGTACCGACTTATTTTAAAAAAAGAAAGATAAAAAAAAAGAGAATTACAGTGCCTGGATATTTATGAATTATCTATAGAAGACATAAAAATGTGTAGAGCATGTTCATTTTTATACAAGATATTTCTAATAAAAGATTGTTTTGCTAATTAAGTCTTGCCACGTCTTATTGTGGAGCATATATGTTTCATCCCACCACTGTTATACAATAACAAAATATATATTTCATTTTCAAGGGCAACACACAAACACTTTTTCAAACCACAAACAAATGTCACGCATACAAGACAGAAATAATGCTCTTGGGGAGAACATTTATTCAAGACGTCAACACACAAGAAAAATAATGTTCAGATTTTTGTCATAATACATATGCATACCGTATGACTGTGTTGTAAAAGCTGAACGGATCAAGACTTTTTTTTTTTTTTTTTTCGAGTGTTGATACATCAAGATGTCAAGAAACTTATAACACCCTTTTACATTTCAGCACGGGTTGGTTCAAATGTAAGCCAAAAGTAATCCTTGTCCTTGTTGCCGCTGTGGCTCTGAAGGGAAAAGCCAAATTCGGCTTCTGTTATGTGAGCCCACCTAGAGATAAACTCCTTGGTGGTGAAAACGATTTCATCAATCAACATGATTTAGAGAGATTGGAAAGCCGCATTCAGATCACGCACAGCGTCTCACACAGGGGTGTCCTGGAGCTAAGACTTGTACTTTTACATCGCAGGAACGGATCGGGATATTCCATCTCGCCAGTTTCACTGCTGAATCATAAAAGTCATGTGATTTTGCTAGAGGAGATGCTGCCAGGCGGCTTGGCGAGATGAATGGATCTTTGAATCTGCCAGAGGTACAAAAATGAAAAAGCAACATGGTGACGGTCTCAAGGCCAAACTTGGGCCATGGCGTTATGCAGGTCAGTGTGCGCCTGTATTATTGTTTTGCCGACTGTCCAGCGCCTGTGATGAAACATGAACACAAGTCAAACTGTGCTCCACTGGTAATGAGGGGAGACACAACCTTAAACATGGTGGATCAATACGGTCGGCCAAACAACGCCTGTAAGCCTTGCACAAATTGAGGAGATATCATTCCATCTATAAAAGCTGACAGACTTATGAGATACTCCAAATGAAAAGTGGAGCTAGTGAAACTATCTCTCTGTAGAGGATTTATCGCAGGGTTCAGACAGTCAGCCACCCCGCTGATCAATGGCCGCGCGATATCTTTCAGCTCGTGATGTAAGTGCTTTTGTCTCTGGTGCTGAAAATGAAATTATAAACAGCCGCGGAAATTATCAACCACATGACATCCCTGCCCCTAACAATTAGGAAAACAGTGGCAGCTGTGTAGTCTCTGTTTCTTTCTGACATCTGGAAGTGCACATTTCTCAAGCCCTGCATAAAAAAAAGCTTCCCTCCCCTGCCCTGCCGCTTTTGGTTGCATAATGTCTCATTCCACCGGAAAAAACCCTCTGACTTTTCCCCATAAACGGAGTCTCTCAGTTAACGATGAAAGCTGAAGATCATAATCATTAAAAGCCGTTGTCACATTGATGTATTATTGAAGATTCCAGCTGTAAATGAGACAGAGCCTTGTGTTTCAGATTTGTTACAGCCTTTTCGTACTGTACACTAATAAACTGTTTCCTGTCTTGCATTTGCCCTGTGTCCGGCGCCGTTTAATTTGATTTACATGTAAAAATAAATACATAGTAATGACATTGGAAGCCACTGCAGGAGGACAGATGCATCATTTAAAGTTAGTGATCTCATTCCAGCTAGGGCGGAAGCATTCTTTTCTAAATCTAATGGTTGCATGGCTTCATCGTATGCTGCTTCCATTGAACCAAGTTAAAAAAGAAAAAAAAAAAAATTGCAATTATAAAGCAAAATGCCCTCCGCCGGATAGTCCTTAAGCTATTAGTGTGGGGCTAAAATGGTAATAGCGTGATGACAAATAAAGTCTTCCTAGTGGTCAGACAGACAATAGGGTGAAAAACCAGGCTGGCTACACTTAAACTGAAGTGGCAGTGACACAGAATGCTTATGCTAAAACGTTCAGCTAAGAGGTGTTTCAGTCACTTAACATTATTTCTCACTTTGGCCTGAAAGGTGCCCTATCATCATGATGCATTTTTTATTTAGCACATAGCATTTAATATAATCCGTGGCCTTTCTCCGCACATTTCATCAGAGGTATTTCTTGCTTTAAGTTATGACTTTAAGACTATATTGTCCTCCCCTATTGGTGACCGCTGCTATACCTACAGTAAGGCAAGAGAAACTACTAACTGGTGGTTTGGTGAGAAAAAAACAGAGACAATAGGTTAGAGGTCATTCGATGGTACACAAAAGAAACAGTCTTGTTGTAAATGGTTTTATTATCTCATCATTAGGTTTCACTACGAGCCACCAGTGGATTGTCTCTGACCCTCTGACCCTCCCAGCTAATATCCGTCTTACCGTTTGAACAGTAAAGTTTGAGTTTCTGAATTGGGATTTCTTGTTCAGTTTTTTTCACAGATGGTTAGCCCAGGATGCACTGTTCTTCCTATAATTTCCTGCAAATTACCATGAGAACACCTTCACATCTTCTGAATATGTCAACGTTAACCGTAATATTACCACGTCTACATTCCCGTTGTGCAAATGAATAAATACTGTTTATGAGATCATTTTGGAGAATACGTGCTGAGAATAATAAGGCTGCCTTCGTGTGAAATATCACTTTAATATTTCCTCTCTGGTGCGCCAACCAGTGAGACAGAGTTTTGAATTTGTTCCCTGGAGGAAAGCAGCAAGCATGGTGGAGGTGTTTGTTTCTCTCAGACCACAGCGGAAGACACTTCCTAGATATTGGGGCTGTGTTGAGTTTAGACTGAATTTACCCGGCTAGACTGAGATGCATCATAAAAGACAGTGTGCTGAATGAAAGTGGTCAAACACTCTTTTGGTTGTCCCCACAGCTGTGGAGCCAATGTTCATTTAATCCTTATCTCTGGGCATGCGTGTCTCCCTCTGTGTGACTGATGTTGTTTCTGCCATAAAACAACTAGGTCTGCTGACTGATAGGGGTTCAGTGTGAGTGATGGAGCTCCAGTGGGACAGGACACAACCTCCAGTGATACAGAGTGAACAAAACTAGGCCTAAACTACCTTTTTTATGTAGAAAGTCCAAGAGCACACAAAAGATGAATAACATATGTATCCTCCATTGTAACAATAAGGGATTCATTCTCCTCAGATATAGCATGCAGCTATTTTCAGATAGCCTTTAGTATGAATAGATTTGGTTCTTAATATAAGCTATTGCTGTTTTATAATTTTAATCAGACAGCCACGGCATTATTATTTCTCGTTTAAAATATTCGAAATACCACTGTCACATTGCGTATAGTCCAGTGTAACCCATTTACAAACTTCTTACAGAAGTAGAAATCGAGAACAGAGAACAGACTGAAAGTGGAAAAAAAAAATTATGTCTAACGCAATAGATCATAATGAAACCCTACAGGCTGTTTTGCGGCCCATTACTGCAAGCCTCTAGGAGGAATTTCATTTGTACCGCCTCCTTCACTCCTCACAAAAAAAAATGCAGCAGCCATTATCAAATAATCTTACTCTAGTTTCCTCTCAAGGAATGATTTGCTGTCTCTTTCTTCAGTCAGAATTACAAGCTGCTGATGGAAAAGTGATGATGCACTGAAAGAAAGTGCAACAAAATCTCAAAAGTTTTAGGCTGAATATATTAAGTGTAGAGTAAGAGCAAAGGAAATATCACTATAAGGCCGCCATAGTGAAGAACTGTGGTGGCTCAGGATTGTGGTGCATTCCCTGGCACAAAATCAATCCTGTCATTCCTAAATGCGGTTGCAAACCAGGAGCAACAGTTTTCAAAGTTTTTCAATGGCCCCACTTGCACTCAAAGTGTCACACTATCCCAAACATGGTCATATTTTGGAGGATCAACACGGGCATTTTTTCAATGTGTCACTAAAGAAAATCTGAAATATTTAGGTTTTCTATTGTAGTGGTGAAATTAAGGCATCCGTGCTGCTCCTATTTCACATCTCATATGTGCAGTATACCACAGAAATGTCAAACAAGTAAACATGTCTCCTCTACAAGTCACGCAGGCACTCCTCAGGCCAATCAGTTAAAGCATGTATCATCTGTCCAAGTTTCAGCAGAATCAGACTGGTGGTCTGCGAGTTATGGCCTTTCAAAAAATTTAAATGTTGACCTTTAATTACAGTGTCACCATGAGACCAGTTTGTGTATATTTTTGGCTGGACTGCATAACACTAGGGCCAGCCTGATAAACACGAATGTCCCTAGGTCACCAACTGAGTGATGAAGTTCCACCATCGGTCAGCTGAGTGTTGAAATTTTTCCACTGGCCGTTGCTCTTCCAGACTGAATCAGTGCAAACAGTTTTCTATTATGTCCTCAGGGGTGTTTACAGTGCTTCTTCTCATCGACTGCAGCTCATTCCAAATTTAATGCACACTAAGAACACACGAAGAATATTTTGCTGGACTTGGATTCTACTGAAGATTTCTGAAGACTTCTGATTTCATTGACCGGGCCATTTTGTCTGTCTCTCCAAGTTAAGTGAAATACTTCATTAGTATGTTCCACATTTACCAAAAATGTAATGTTAAGTTAATTAACTACCCTTAAGTTCAAGGCCTTATTGGAACGGGGTCATATTCATGGCTGTAGCTATGATTTCACCGAGTTCCAGACCTTGGTAATTATTTTATATAAAAATAAATCAGTGCTATTACCTGTATAACTAATCAGGGTTTGAAACCTGTTGTTCACAGAATCAAAGTAGTTGCACCACTACTGCAGTAATTACGGTAGCCTACACGAATCATAGATTTGTATGATAAGCAGTTCCTCCTGGTTTTCAGTTCAATTCAGCTCAATCAAAGGGACTTTATTGGTATTTATTACTATTGGAATATTTACACTGCCAAAGCAAGTGTGCAATTAAAACATACATACACAGTCTGGCCATATACTAAGTTTTGATATCTTCTTGTTTTAAGAAACAGCACAGGCCTGATCCATTTAAGGGCTTCACGCTGATTGGTTGAAACAGATCTACCTGAACAGGGCATGCATGAAGGTGCATTGGCCTTAATTGGGCCATGTGTGCAAGAGTAGAGCTGAAACAAAAACCTGGGGGATCTTGAGGACTGGGTTGGGGACCACTGGGCTACACCATGTTAACACAATGAAATTCACCGTGCACATCAAAGTACCTACAGTTTTTGTGGTTTAAAAACACAACCACAGTCTTCAGGCAGTGTTGTGCCACCACTGGATTCCACCAGCTCAGCTCCTGTAAATGCAACCTACTATCTGCAGAGATAAAGCTTTTATTGACAGAGTTTTGTTTATTTATTCCTGTCTCCAGACTTAATGACTGGTATTTGCCTACATTAAGCGAGTTAATTAACAGATTTTGTTTTTAAATGTACTTTAATGAGCATAAAATATATTCAAACACAAACGTAGTTTTGTTTTTGCTTTTAGGGCCTTTTTTTTAACCTGCTCCTTACAAGGATGTCAAGTCAAAGTGACAAGTACATTAATTACTTGTTAATATTTTTGGAATGATGATGATTTGTTTTCTCCACAGAATGAAAAGACACCTAGTCAGTTACATTCTCCTGCATGGAGATTTCCTCAGATTTACAGGCAATATGACTGTCAACATAGCAAATCCACATATGTTTAATTGCTGTCACATAATTTGTCTGTTATTTTGGACATGTACTTTTAGCCCAGGTATGGCCTTTAGAAAACAGAGGTTGGTTTCAGTGGATAGGAATATTTCGAAGCAACAGCACCCATGCCTCTCTTCAACACATGCCTCAAAAGCACAGCCCTAATTAAATTGGGTGATGTTGGGTACATGCATGCTCTTTCCAGTAAACTGGAGATGCTGTAAAATGGTGCAACATGGTGCTGTAAGGTTTATTACAGGTGCCCGGTCACTCACTCATGATTGAACTTTATGATACGGTGCAGCGGACCTGGGAGACTGGGACACTAGAACATGCTTGTACATCTGCAGTATATTTTGGTGAAATGCTGTTCTTGGGCTGCTTCCATCATAAACCATGTGTGCCATGACATCCTCAATCTTTAAATAAAACTGAATTCAAACAACATGTCTCTTATCATGCGCCTTCCCCATAGAGTGGACTTCAATAAACTCTGAGACAAGAGCAGACGATGTCCCTCCATGGGTTTACAGATTTGATCTCTACCAGGTTCACTTGTTTTTAATAATGCAATGTCTTGTTTGTGTCCTGACTTGGAACAGTTGTTTACCTTGGGATGATGTGCGGCTGAAAATAATGTTCCAAGGGCTTGTCTTTTCAGAAACCATTTCACTCTGTGCTTTCAGAGGGATCCTTGGGTCCAGCCTTCATTGCCATGGTCACCTACCACCTCAATATCCTTCCAGCACAGTGCCCACAATTTTGCCCATTTTACATCATATTTGCAAATCAGCAAAGGCATGAGTAAGAATTTGACTGGTGTCAAGAGATTGCGCATTAATTCCATATGAACATCTTGGAGAAATGCGAAGTTTTATTTAACATAAATGAATACATAAACAGTTTAGCCATCTGCTATTTTTATTTGGCCAGTTGGACAGCATACAATTAAGTTACTTAGTGTATCTGAACTCTTTCCCAGCAGAATGATTGCAGATGATGAATATCAGGATACAAATACCAAGAAAGCTCACATCATGTTGCGTCCCCTATCTAGCAGCTGCAGTTACACAATACTGTGGAACACGGTGTTAAAATGCATAAACCTTCAAATCTGGTCAGATATGTGGCGCCTGATATAGTATCACATTTGGAAAAAAAATGAATCTGAATCTGTATATTTTTTTATACATTAGAACACGGAGCAAACATGCATCATCTGTCCGTGTGTCTTCAAAATCAAAGCAGGGATGTCTGAAATACCATTTTTGTGTTAATTATCTCACCACTGTGTTAGAGACTTATGAGTTTGGCAATATTATGTTCCCTCCCACAGCTAGCTACTGTAACTAAGCAAAGACTTAGTTTTAAAACACAGGTAACCTTCACCTCAGTGAGGCATCAGCACATAGCCTGATGCTAATCTAATGCCCTCACCACCCACTAAGCAGCACTTGCTCATTTTGTGTGTATTTTTTAAATGTTTGTGTATACTTGTGTATAGTCAAGATGACATGCAGTATTTCAGCAATACACACTATGTTATGCATTCATTATGTAGGTGTAAGAGCTTTTCACTGTCATGATTAGTCCCGGCATGTGGAAGAGTTTATGGGCATGCTCCATCTAACAATCAGATGAAAAAAAAAAAAAAACACTTGCATGCATTCACACACACAACCTTCACTTGACCTCCATGGCAAATTTCAGCCTCATAGGTGGACAGCTGCGGGAGGGGGGGGTCTACTTAGGGGGCGTTTGTTTGAGTCTGTTTTTTAAGCCAATTTAGTTGTACATCCCAATGCACATTTTTACAGTGCTATCAAGACACTCGCTTTTATTGCTATCAGCTGAAGATTTTTGTCCCCCATGCTTTTCCCTGCTGAAGACAAGCCTTTTTTTCTGAATTGCACCCAGCTTTTCACTGATTTCTATGGAGAGATGCACCATGTTCTTGTAACATGAGAGAAAATTATCCTTTGCACGGGGTGCCTTGGAAAACCAAAACACTCTCACCCTCACCCTCACCCTCTCTCTCTCCCTCACTATCAAGAAACACCAAGCACAGGGCTCACACTGGTTTTAAAAGCAATTTAGCTTGTTTACAGTTATAGGTCTGCAATACCAGATAGCCTACACATCTGTCTGTCTTTTTTCTTCCCCAGTCTAGCCACAGATTTTTTTTCCTCGGCTGTTCTTGTTTTCCTCTGAAAAATTAAGATGAATATTTTGTTTGGTATTGTTGGTGCCTTCTGATTGATTGCTCCTCTGGGGAAAACTAATGATAATGATAATGACAATCCACCTGACCAGTTTCATCAAATCTGCTATTTGGCGTTCAGTGACATGCTTTTTAATGATATATCACAGACTAATAATCAACATTCATATTCAGGGAAGAGAATCAGCCTATAGCATTTTAATTGATGGGAGGTGGTAAGGGATCTGCATTGGGGGGCGCTGGCCCAAAAAAGGTTGAGAACCACTGGTATAGGTTAATCTTCCCCAATGAGAAAGGAACTCATAAATTCATGAATTATGAAAGGGGAATGGCAAAACTGGCCATGTTATGTGAACCAACTGACTAACCAACCACCCAGCAGAGCAAGCTATAGAGCTGCTAGTAAAAACAGGTAACACTAAACTGGACTGATCATTGAAATTCAAATGGGTACATCTCTACTACGAGTAATTCAAATCCCCCAGGCAGAAATCCATTATGGATAACAGCAGCCTTTTCCTGGACCTCAAATAAACTTAACAAACTACAAGGCAGCATAATGGAACCTTATAGAGGAAAGATGAGTGTTTCATCAGCAAGACTCCTTAAAAAAAGCAGAGAAGCACACAGCCAACAAGTCTGAACAACCAGGAATCAAAAGCCTGTCTTCCAATGTTGAAATTACATCAATAATAGAATTCTGATAATGCAATCTGTGATCTTAAAGTAATACATGGATAAAATCAGCATTTACTATGCACATGTTTTCAAGATGAATGTGGCTGTAATATAAGTGCTGTAATTTCCACTGCTGTAGTTTTGTGGTTCACTTTCAACATTGCCATTGGAAAAGAGTGATGTAACCGGTAATAACATCAAAATGCAGGCAGACTGTTGAGAGTTTTGAATTTTGTTTACTGCACAGGGATTGCTGTTGGAACCATCAAAAGCGATATGGCACCGTCTTTAAACAATGTAAAATAGCTGTTGTCATTCATAACTATTCATAAAGGGTACGCGTGTACTCTGTAACAAATCACACACTGTCCCAAATCACATTCCGGCACAGTATGTAATGTCATGTTACAGGACAAGGCACAGAATAATGTGTGCATTACAATCACTCCTTGCACAATAACGGTAGCATACCAGCGCTGACAGGATGAGTTAATGCAGCTGCAACAGGGAGAGATCCCTCATTCATCTCCAGATATGTTTACGCATTTGCGCTTATGTCTATGTGTGGGTGAATGTATATATATGTGTGTGTGTATGAAAGATGTTTGTACGTGCACACAAACACACACAAGAAACCCAGTTTTGAACCACCCTGTGGAGTTTTCATTTGCAGATTTGTAGTAGTCTGTCATCTGTGGGGAGATGTCAATCAGATGTGTACATGCCCTGCCAGGAATTCAGCAAATTTCTAGTAGCTATTTTTATCCGTCTTCACAGCTGTTTGTGCTGCCTTTTTGCTGTTGTCCGTCCTGCCTCACTGATTTGCACATCATTTGGTACCTGAATCATTCACTACACACTAAGAATATGATGCGACCGTGAGTGGGTTTGTCATCAGTTCATTGCCGAGCTTTGTTCAAACCCACAGAACTTTATTTTATCCTATGGAGATCCCACACTTTCCAAAGATACCAAAGATGCCCTGCTGAATTACGGGGTAATGTGTTCAAAAATGATGCACAAGACATCTAGAGATTATTGATGATTAATATTGCTGTAATGGTGCAGCCATAAAACAACTGCATTTTGGGTTTGAACATTTCATTGAAGTGGGATATAGCTTCAATGAGGTATGGCAACCACCAGATTCAGAATATATGACAATGACAACTCAAAAAACTTTTTTTTTTCTTTTCATTTCACTCACCAGATAAATATAGATGTGTTTTGATCTGTTTGGTAAATTTATCCAAATATTGATTGAAAATTTTTCTCTTGCAGCTTTGGGTCCTATTATTATTATTTTTTCCTCACTTAGTTTTAAAAAGTGTGCATTCATACATTAATTTCAGTGAGACAGGCACTGAGTATGCAGTCCAACAGAGATGTGCAATTGTGTATCATCAGCATAAAAATGACAAATTGATGGTTAATGATGGTTAAGTTTCCCAGTGGGAGCATATGCAATGAAAACACAAATTTGGCCAAGAATTCTCCCTTGAGGAGAATTCTCCCTTGAGTCCATACCATGGGTCTCTGACACATAAGCATCGAGACTGACAAAAACTGTTTATCAGTTAAGTAAGCATGAAACCAAGGTAAAACACGGCCAGAGACACCCATCCATTTCTCAAGTCTGTCAATTAAAATTTTGTGGTTGATCATTTCAAATGCCACACTGAAGTCTAAGAGAAGGACAGCCACATTGTTTGCATCCACAATTATTCTCAGGTCATTTACAACTTTCAGTAGGGCTGTCTCTGTGCTGTGGTTTGTTTGGTAAACAGGGTGGAGCATTTCTAAAATTCTGTTTCTGGTTAAATGAACATGCAAATAATTCAAAACTATTTTCTCTGAAAGTTTACCAAGGAAAGGTAGATTAGAAATGAGTCTGGAATTATTTAGCTCTAGTGGATTGAGGTAGATTAACTATCTAAATCCACTAAATGCACTTCACGCACACGTCATTTTTAATTTATGCCATTTAGGGTTGTACATTTTTTTCTACACATGAAACTCAAACTTTGTTTATTTAAGAATTGATTATGGCTGTCATTTTTAAGAATGAAGTCCACATCAACAGCAGGAGGCTAACAGTAAGCATTTGAAGCATTCAGCCAATCCCCAGCACTAACCAGAGCACCGCTACTGTCCTACATAAAAAAAAAAACAAAATGGGTGAACTACCCCTTTAAAAGAAAATCAGAGTTTAAGGGGTTACAACTGACCAGCCACTATGCATTTAAGACTCATATGTGGATGCATATACAGATGTACGTGCACACACATGTTGCCTGTCTTTGTGAAATTATGCATGCGTGTGTGTGCTCCCACTTTGGTGATGCTGTTACAGCTCATGATTTAGGACTGTCAAGACCCCATGCCATTGCTCTTCTCATACACCAGATTCCCTGCTCATTGCTCCGCTCCAGCTGCCCCACACTAGGTATTTACGTGTTCAGTTAGCTGTGCTGCTGAAGGGGCTGGCCCATATGTCTCTCTGAACCCTCTGAATAATTTAGCCCAACAGCCATTCCTATAAAAACCCCATCTATATTAATGAGCAGCCTCCAAGCGTTTGGATCACTGCATAGAGGTTCTGGTCTCTCCATCATGGTTGAGGTGTCAAAGAAGGCACACCCTCACCCAGACAATTTCAAGCAGTAGATACAGTGTGAAAAACGGGTCTGTTCAAATCTCAAATCAGACCTTTTCTCATTCATCAGCAAGGCGCTTTGCTTTCATTTGATGTCGCTCCCCAGCCCAGCCATTGTGCGGCAGCCATTTTGTATCCTTCAATGAAAGCATTTGGTTTGATTCAGATGCTGAATGGTGCAACTGAGAGGAACCCATGTGGAAATGAGGTTTATTGCCAAGTGTGGAAAAAAAACTTTGAATAGCAATCTGTGTGGGGACACACAAGCAATTTAACAATGTGATGCAATGCTTTACCTGAAACGACTGTTTTTCAAAAATTTGCTTATAAAGTCACCATTACATACAGTATATATATATATATATATTTTTTTTTTTTCAAAGCATTTCACATATGGTAGCAGGATGCCTCAAGTGGTTCAAGAATTAGCACAGAGACTGTTCAGTTCTACAACATCATGCTCTTGAGGGTGTTGATTGTCATTCAAAATAGATAACAAAGGTGGCTAAAATACTTTCCTCTGGAGCCGTAGAATAACTCAAAATACTCACTCAATACTCAATACTAACTAACATGTTCATTTCCAATGCAATGATAGATTTAGTTACCCAACTTAAAATGCAGATTTTTGATTCAATAATTAATAATTAAAACAAAATAATATATTTACCCCTAACATAATTTTTTTTCATTTTTGACAAATATGTTCCACACCCACATTTTTTTTAATTACATGGCAATTCCTGAGGTCTGGAACTGCTCTCATTCCAGGGGTAGACCGGTCAACAGGTTCTCGACACCTTCACTTCAGAGAAGTAAACCAACATGGCATCAGCTGTGAGGACTTGTGATGTTACTGACAGCAAGCTAAATTTGTAGATTTCTTTTGTTCTCCAGAAATGTTACAGCATCAATAACATTAAAAAATGAACAATTAGCCAGTCTAAAAGCTGCAGTTGTTGGAGCAGTGCCTGATTATTCAGTTAACATATCATGATTGGTTTAATGCTAACCAGTGGTCTTGGCCTATAGGTAGGACAAGCACTTACTGTGGTAAATCATACCTGATAGAGACATGGCCAGGTCCCGTTGAATTACACTGTGATTCATGGGGTCTGGACGCCAAGGTAACAGCCTGATAGAATTACAATCTGAGAGTAACTGAGTTACTGGAAAAGTGACTGTAATGGAAATATTCATTTCTGGGGTACTATGTTGAGTAACTTCATAAAGTCATAACACAAATTGGGCAACGACACACAGTAAATGTATCATCTCTGGTCTCCTTTGATATTTTGATTATGAACCTCATGTTACCTCAGGTTACAGCATTTCTGTCATGTATTCTGAAGTTAAATTGTAATTTATAATCATCACAAAATGTCACACAACCTCAAGCTGCTATCAAGGTATCTGTCACCTGGATGAAAATTGAAGGTTTGTGATGAAACATAATGACTTGAACATAATGAAGAACAAATGCTGTTTTTTTCCTTCTTTTTTTTCCCAGGACGTCATCGTTACGGTTCAACAGCTGTCAAGAGGGAAACTCCGTCAGTCAGCCGGCTGTCAAACGCTTCATTCTACACCTGTCCACTGTCAAAATCCAATACAGTTTACAACACCTGAGAAAATCATTTTCTACAAATGCCGCCTGATTACAGAGCAGTATCTACTCACCAAAGGTAATTATAGTAATTATGAGCCCCTTAGCTGTACATTTTCAAACAACTCCCATCATCCTCTTGTTTACCTGCCTCTGACTACTTGCAGGGTTCCTACACACTTTTCCATGTGTCAGCATTAAAGGGTGTAAAAGTTTAATTTTAATATGTTTTACTAGCTGTAGCATGCAAAACAACATATGTCCCATGGGACTGCACAGAATCTGTATGTGTTCATCACATGTGGCTGAATTTGTTTATTTGTTGAACTGACAATATAACCTTAGTAGAACTGCCAGGTTGTGGTAGACTTTGGGCTGCTCACAAAAGTGATGATAACATAAGAATCAATATTGGACAGCCAAGTGAGCCTGCAGTGCTGCCAGTAGCATCTGTGACTTGTAAGCTTGACATCTTGAGGCAAAGAAGTCCTTTCGGTGTGCTGGCCTCTGTTTGGTCATGGTCCAGTGACACAGAGTCAGCTGTATCCAGGTCTAAAATGTACTTACACGGCCCTTTTGGCCATTGTTCAGTTTGGAGGGTTTCTGAGAGCTGATATTCAGATTCAGATTCCTTTTTTTATTGCCTCTGTAGAGGAAATTTGCTTTTACAGTGCTTACACAAGAATGAAGGAAGTTATGTGTTCATGATTAACAATCATGTACCTGCTTATGTTTATCATTAAAATCATGTAACCGCTTTTATTCCATATACATGTATATTCGATTTGCACATTTTTCTATAAGAGCTTCTGCCACTGATTATCTCACTGTATCTGACACAAAGGCCTCGTTTTGTGGTCAGCAACAGTCCATCATTCAGAATTTAACTAATCCAAATGATATGTGATGATATGTATCCAGCTGGTGTAAAAAAGGGGATTTTCCCCACATTCTTTGAATTAGCCTACACTAGCGACATTGGCATTGTTGATGCATTGCTTGTTCCATGTTGCAGTATTGATGTGCAAAGAAAGACTATTTCAACTCTACTCTATTTATGAAAGAATCCCAGGACACAAGTAACACTCAAAACAAGGTATAAACAAACAAGAACATCACAGCAACACAAGTCTGTTATAGTGTGCCCAGGCTATTTAAGGCAGTGGCAGCTGAGGGCACAAAATACAGATAACCACTAAAGTGGTTATCTGTATCTGTGGCCAGAGGGGAGGAGGGTGAAGCATGGGTTGAGAGGTGGTGGGGGTCGTGTGCTATGGTCGGTGCTCTGCTAGTGCTGGTAGTGTCAATGAGGGCTGAAGGTCTGGGATTGAGGAGACCAGTTATTTTAGAAAATATATTAGTGATTTTCAGAGGCTTGTTTCAGGTGGCACAGCACAGGGGGATGGGTTCAAGAACACTTTCACACAGAAGGAACAGGAGGTGAGGTTTGAAGGAGAGAGCCATAAGTTTGCGGATGGCAGAGAGCCTTTGCTGGCAGCATTTGTGTGATGTGGTGATTAAAGCTCAGTTAGTTGTCCATGGTGATGCCGAGGCACTTCAAGCTCTCCATCATTTCCACTGGCCGGCTGTTGATGGAAGTGGGGTAATGAGCGATGGTGAGTTTATTGTGGGTGTCAAAGATGAGCTCCTTCATCTTGGTGACGCTGAGGAGGAGGTGACTGTCCGTGCACCACTGGGTGAGGTGGGCAACGGGGTGTTGGAAGGCTGTGACTGAGTCCCTGTCTGTGAGGAGGGCGAGTATGGCTGAGACATCAGAATATTTGAAGCATTTTGTAATGGAGGAGGGGCTAAGACAGTCATTGCTGTAGAGTGTGTAGAGGTGTAGAGTATGTAATGGTACCCACCTGACTGCCTGGGGTCTGTCACAGAGGAAACTGTTGATCCAATGGATGAGGAGTTTGGCGAGTTTGCTGATCATCAGATGCAACTGAATGGTATTACAGGTGGAGCTAAAATCTATAAAGAGGGTCCTGACATGGTGGCCAGGGGAGTCCAAGTGTTGGCGGAGTGTGTGAAGGAGGCATGCCGCAGCATCCTCTGTCCCTCTTGGCCTTGTAAGCGAAGTGAAAGGGAACCAGCTGTGCACTAACAGCTGGGAGGATGGCATTCAGTACCTGTTTCTCAAAGCATTTAGCAGTGATAGAGGTGAGCACTACTGCTCTGTAGTGATTCAGTTCAGACGGGTGGGGTTTCTCGGGGACAGGAATGATGGTAGATATTTTCCAGAGGGTGACGCCAGTTGCAGCCTGGGGCAACTCACTAAAGAAGGAATGGAGAACAGGGTCGAGCTCCTAGGCACCGCTCTTGAGCAGCTTTCCTGTGACCCCATCTGGGCCGGGGGCCTTGCCAGCTTAACATGAGCTGCTGGTAGACGTCCTCCTCTGTGAAAGGGACAGTGTGACTGCTCAGGTAGGGTCCCAAGAAATCTCTCACACTCAGTGTAGCAGCTGAAAGTGTCAAACTTGATATAGAAATTTTTCAGGACTCCAGGGAACGAGGTGGAGTTGGTGGGTATAGGACAGCTGTTTTTTTAAGGGGGGCCCTGTGAATTTTCTCACCTTCTGCCTGGTATTCATGCAGCTACAGTGCTGTTCTAATTTGTCCTTATATGTGAGTTTTGCTCTCTATTTTTCATTTTTTCACTGAGTGGTTAATGACAGAAAGCCAGTCCTTGCAATGGAATACTTGCTGTTTTTCTTTAAGCCTTTAAGTTTAATTTGAAGAGTCATCCATGGTCTGGAGTTGGGGATTTTTTTTTGGGCTGGGATGGTCAACATGCAAAACATGAGGTGTAATCTGTGATTATCTCGACTCTCGCATTCAGATTGCCATCAGAAATACTCAATTGATGTGTGCAAAGGACCCCTGTGGCTGTGCAGTTCCATCCTCCGACCACTGGTTGATGCTGCACGTGAGTGCTTTATGGCGTTTCAATGCTTGTGTGTATTGTGGAAGTAGGAAGACAATGTTAAGGTCTGCAGAGACCAGCGGTGGCTGCACATGAGCCAAGTAAGTGTTTTGTCTGTTCCCATAAGGCGCTTCCGAAACATTTTCTTTCCTTGTCAGGATATTGACATAATGTTTAAATGACGGGAGAACACTGCTGCCTGCAGCTGTTAGAATCCCCAATAATATTTCCTCTAGTTTGCGTATCAGAGCTTGATTTAATTTGTGCACCTAATATGCATGTCCAGCCCCATCTATCCCATGACAGCAGAGGAGTAATAGACTGCTAAAATGCCGAAATCTACAACTGCAAGGGCTGTTTTGTTGATTCAGAAACAGGTAATTACTTCAGGAAAGTGGGTTATTTATTTTTTCTATGAACTGAGACACTCTGGTGCAGAATTAACTTCTCCCCTCATCTGTCTGTTGGAATAACCTTGCTGCTTCAATTTGTCATTGTTATTGCTTCTGTTGTTTCATCAGGAGCAAAAAATACATGTGGCCTTCTTGCAAATCTTGTAACAGAAGCAGATCAGAGCATTTCTGCGTGTTATTTCATTTCTAATCATTAGCTATTTGCCCTAACAACTCCGTTTGCACATTTACTCCTTACTTGTGTTTATATATATTTGAGAGCAATATTGAATACTTTTTTTATGCCAAAATACTTATGATGGTAAGTACTCAGTTCACATTTCCTCTATGTTCTTAGTCATATTTTTCTCCCTCTGGGCTTGACAGTCATGATATCCTCTTCCTGGATTATCGGTCATATGTCTAAAGAGTGTTATCAAATTTATTATTGGTTGTGAAGTGCCGCTTGAGGATCAATAGCTTTCCCTAATGATACCTTTATGATGTGTCAGTCTCAAACAATGGTTTGGTATGAAGCCATTGTGGGGGGAAATCAGCTATTGATCACCACCAGTTGGTGAATTGCCTTCAACTGAAGATTAAAGAGCAGTCCTGTGTTGGACTACTCCAAACTACTCTACCCTTTCAATCTCTCAGCTTTCTGTCTCTTGTTCCAATAAACATCCAATAAAACTATGCCATTCCTCAGCCGAGCATCTGCTGCCACGGCTGGCCATTTGTCTTTATGGTTAGTAATTCACTTACCAAAGAGAGCAATATACAGTCCAAAATTTCATCAGTAGAAGTGTGGTTTTTCATTTGGAAGTAAATGAAATGAGCACAGGAAAAAATATACGCAAAGAAAAAAAAGATTGAGCAAAAAGAAAAATGACTAACTCCTGGTGGCCAACTGCAAAAATTTCTTCCTGGAGTGCTGTTGTATTCTACAATAATGGTTCTGTGTATGGAGCAGTTACTCACTGTCAGCATGCAACAGCTTGCATGTAAGTTGAGTGGCCGCCATCCAGTGAAACAGTCTGCATCCCTGTCTACCACCTGTCCTGTCTGTGCCTCACTGACATATCTGTTAGAAGAATATGTGCTCACCCAGGAGATTATTCCTCAATGCATTTTGGCGTCTGCAGTCACAATGAAACCATCGCAATCAGCAGTCTCTGTCAACACAGAGGATACAGACCCTGGCCTTTCTTTGGCTGACAAAAACTACCATGACGCCAATCTCCTCTGCATGGATGGCTCTTACCTATTTCACATTTTGTCAAAATGTCATCAAGCTATGTTACTAATAGCTGATCTTGCTGTGGCTTGACAACTATCACATTTTAGCCGCAAAGAGCTTGTGCAGTGAAGCAGATGCAGGGGTAATGAGAGGTGCATCAGGTCTTTGGAGTGATTACAGCAGAGGAACAAAATGCCTCCTGTGAGCATTGCCATTATTGACCTTGCTCTTGCAAAGGTTGCTCTCTCATACCCTGTATAAACCATGATCCCCGGTATTAAATGTTTAGGTAGGAGAACTAGGGATGCAAAATGAATGAGGAGGACATTTTTCAACTTATTATACAGACTTTGGGGAGAGAAATGAGTCTAACATGTCAGTATGCACATAATTTGGTGGTGGTGAAATTCTGCTACACTGTGAGGGCGGCTATTTTCTCTTGAGAAAATATTTTCTGTTTTTCTTTAATAGGTTTTGATATCGCCCATGCATACCATTCTATCATGACCTCTTTTTTATATGGTAATATGATGCTTCATTATGTGAGGATTTATATCTCTAAAAAGGAAGCCAACGGAAGGCAATTTCCATTTGCAGTAAATGAGAATCATCTCTGCACCCTGTGGACCTCGTGTAGCAACAGGAACGATTGTGCACTGCCCCGGATGAAATGCTAGACACAGTTTTAAAAGCAAAAAGACCAAAAAAAGTTCAGCTAACAAGACAGATGTTGTTGGGCCACTGTGGGCAGCAACTTGGCTTAAACTTGAGGCAACAGAGGCTTAAGTACCTAAGCTCAAGCAATTTTAGAGGAAAAAAATATTTGGTGCTACAGTACATTAGAATAACTCTGATATACTAAACCATACAACTCACCGGTGTAAGTTTATATTTGCTTGAAGCTTCATCATTGTACCATTTAACTTGTTTTGGTTTGTTGGGCTTGAGAATTATCAGAGAGCCAGTGGAGGATGATAGCAGGAGTCCATTATCCCCAGTACACAGTCCCAGAAATCACCATGTGGAACCAGTATGCTCTATTTTGGACCAACGCTAAACCACTAACAATCACTGGGTTCAAATCGGTAATGCTTCCTCACCTGACAGCTTCATCTTCAAATTCATGTTCTATAAGGTGCTTTTTTGCAGACAAAAAGCCTGTAAAGAGCAATCTATTTTTAGTGGATTTTTTAAGAGGCACTCGAAAATAGTAACCCTATCCGTAGGCAAGGCTTTACCAGCAGGAGGGAGGAAGTCATAGTTTTCTGATGCTTCTCAAACAGCATCACACAAGCTGCCAGTGAGGAATACATGGCAACTCAGGATATTCAAATTACACACAGTGGCAACAGCAAATATTGGGAAACAGATCTGATTTTATCTTCTTA
>OMLB01020715.1:79150-94599 GCA_900302555.1 Myripristis jacobus
AGCTGCAATAAATATAAGAAATTGCCTATTTGTTACTTCCAGCTGCATCCTGGCCAAATTAAATGACATTTCTAGAATATATGGTGCCTAATCACTTTCTCTCTCTAAAAATAAATGAGTTGGACCATTTTTGCCCGGTTCTGCCTGTTTGTCTGTCAGCCAAACATATCACAAAGTTTTAAACGGATTTGCATGAACCTTTGTGGAAAGGTTGGTGAGGGGGCAATGAAGAATGGATTAATTTTTCCCACCAATTAGCCAAAGGGGGCATGACAGCAGTTACATGTAATTTCCAAATGGATTCACATTACTCCTTCAAACTTTGCGAACCTATTGGCAGACATGAGAAGAGACAAATCCTCCATAACTTGCCACATCAAACAACATGGGGCCACTGCTGGAGACCTCATTTCTGATTGAGAAATAACAGCCCTGACAATTTTTCCAAAACTTGGTACAGTGGTGGAAGGGCACCCCTGAACTAATATACTGTAGTGCTGATTGGCCACATGGTGTTATCATAAAGTGTCGAGAATTTGAAGAGACATATCTCATGTCCCATTTCAGGTGCACTCATGGAAATGTGTGCATCTCCTGATGTGAAACAGGCTGGCAAAGGGGCACTTAAGAATATATAAAACTTTTAGTGAAAATCAAACATGATATTGGCACATCTTGACTTGCACAGCATCTTTTCAGCAATGTTTTTGGCAGCTAACACCACTGTCAGTTATAATGCTTGAGTATGATATCATAAACAAAAATATTTACTGTATGAGATGCACTGATTCAATTTTTTCTTGGCATTCCATTTTCCATTCCATTTTCATGTTTGTTAAATATTTAGAATGGGATTATGATGTGTGGTCTAATGTCCAAAGTCAATGTTATTATTATTATTAGTCTTATTATGATTATTATTT
This sequence comes from Myripristis jacobus, assembly GCA_900302555.1. Classification (NCBI taxonomy): domain Eukaryota; kingdom Metazoa; phylum Chordata; class Actinopteri; order Holocentriformes; family Holocentridae; genus Myripristis; species Myripristis jacobus. Next base: position 80,074 of record OMLB01020715.1, read on the forward strand.
TGTGAAAACCGCAGTTGGGAAACAGGGAATGGGTTGCTGATAACTGTATACAGTAAGCTACCTCTGAGTTTATTCGCCTGTGCAAGATGAGTCAGAAGCTGTGTTGAATTGATTAAACCACAGTTTTTACCTGGACATGGCATGGTGAAATACATTTTTTTTAAGAGAGGTCTTTACTCTTTTCTAAAGCCTGTTTTTTAACACCACCAATGCCCTTTCAAGGCAGAGTGCTGCTATTCTCTGGCAATCAAATCTAATGTGTAAGTCTTCAATACGTCTGAAACATCTTACACCTACAACAGAGATGATGCACAAAATGAATCACAGGTCACTGTCAAGAACAGGAAGAATTCAGTAGAAGCTACGTATAATGGAATGCAGTGTAAGAAAAGTCTCAGCATGTCAGTGTTAGAGAAGCAAACAAATGAGGGGAATCTGCGAGAGTCTATAGAACAAAGACTCAGGAAATAGAAAGTCAGAGTCCTTCAAGAAGACAAATGCTCCAATGGAGTGGTACAAAATGAAATAGAAAAGATGTGGTGATTAGATCATAACAATGTGATTAAGAATATGTTAGTCCTTAACTCTGCGCTTATTTGATTATCTCTCTGGATTAGCATGCTTGAATTTGAAGTGTATCGACGGTTCAACTTGGAGTCCAAATGTCCTACTGGCAGTTTTTCAGAGGTTCTGTGTACAGTAGTTCAATAGTTAGGCCACTGTACCAACACTGGCAGGTTTATGGGTTTGATTCCCACAATAAACTGAATTTTTGTACAAGTGGTCTTCTCCTGGGGCAAAATAAATTAGCATTTTTAACAACATGTAAATCCAACTGTCATTTGATTATTGTTACCTGTACTTAGAAAACTGCAAGTTATTACCAGCAGGTAAGTAACACCTGGTAAAGTAATCTTGTATGGTCTAAAAACATGAAGTGGGTTTCGATGGGCATGTCTTGTCTGACAGGTCTGGGCTGGCCTCAGAGGGAAATTCATTTCCAGTGTTGTTAAAAACAGGATATTTCGGGGATCAGAGCGCTGTGGATTCTATTGTGTAACCAGTGGTGGATTAGAGTATGTTTGCCGAGCCTGTCTTGGCCTGGAACTCCAGGCAAGATTACAAGATGAAAAGTCTCACCATGTGCAGCAAAATCAACACGGCCCACAATGGCACACAAGAGGACTGCCGCCAGAGGCTAAAGACAACGCAGCAAGATACAGGCAATACGCACAACCCAGGTCTGAGCAAAGAAACCTCAGATCTGCAGAAAAGACACCCTTGCTATATGTAATTAATTTGGCTGATCATAATTTTGTATAAAGCAGTCTAATATAATAACCAGAAATCTAGATTCTTCATCATCATCATCTGTGATTTCCTCCTGTATTCTTGATTCATAACAACAAATTAAGGCTAAACTAAACTGAAGCTAAACTTCACATCCGTAGTGTGTTTCCTGTGCTTCGAATCAATGGAATAGTTAATACTTTGTTGTATTGTTCATTTGCTTCTGTTTGGTTTTGCAGGGGGAAAAAAATCAAACAAACCAAAACATATCAACAAAAGCCATGTGGGAGCTGTCAGCCTGCTCATTAGTCAGGGTCAGACATCGCAGGGTTGAAAGGCAGAGAAAGGAAATGTTTACTTCAGGGAAGTGTCTTTTCCTTTCCCACTTGATTGTACAGATCTGGTCAATACAATATCCAACACAGGCGTGGAGCACCATCAGCAGCTTAGACACGTCTTCATTATTGCAGTGCACATTTGGGCCATATACCAATATACTTCCTTGCTGCTCCATGTCAACCCTTGTTTCATTTTGTTCCTGTGTTGCTACCTGATAGCTGCTAATGCTACCGAGTTGCTTCTTTTTGTTATTAATTATGAGTCCATAATGCACACCTGAGGCTTCCTGTAGTTGGGTCAATCCAGGTCGGTTCAAGTTCACAGCACAAATGAAGCGCTCCGCAGTTCATTTGTAAGCATGGAGACACCCCCCCTCAGCAGGGTCTCAGTCCAGGTGATATACTCTGCACCCCAGTGTGACTGCTGGTTTCACACTGGCTCGAACAAACCACAGCAAGGGGTTAAACGCTTTGCCTTCTTTACTTTGATTCAATCAATGCAGAGTTTTCCATTACAATTCTGACTTTCACTGAAAAAGGTATTAAAATGACAATGGTGTGATTTTTGCTGTACCAAACAAACATGTTTTCTTATATTAGGAAAATGCAATTTGTATGCCGGGGCATCTCTGTAGCACTTTAATATTTTATATATAACATTCTGTCACACATTTTACCAGCACTATTGCACTAGGCCATATTGCAATTTCAAATAGTTTGGTTAATTGTTCAGCCCGACTACTACTCAACTACGAAAGCTACTGGGTCTAAAAGCTCCTCACATCAATCACCCATCAGCAGTTTTGAATATATTTTTTTCAAATATGACATAACTTATTGAACTATACTGGTAGTATCTAAACAATATAAAAATACAGTAACCCCCATCACTTCCAAATTGACATTATCCTACTACTACTACTACCACTACTGCTATGAGATCTCTCTAGTTTGTATGATAAAGCAATGGACATGGCTTTATTCTCAACTAAGCCAGCCACTCAACTTGTCTGTACCATCATTTTGTCTTTGTCTGTCTGATAGTAGTCATAATCTCTTTTGTCATTATACAGTTCTGTACATAGGGGAGAACAGAGTGCATTTAATTTCTGTTTATATTTTTGTCGCATAAGTTTCCTCCTCCCCACAGATGCGGCACATTGGCTTATGTTTACAGCCAGAGCTTCTTTTATAGTGAAAAATGGTTGTCTACACAGGGAAAGAATCCAAGTCCTGCCAATAAACTGGTGGAGGTATATCATAGCCCTCATTAAGCAGAGCTATTATGACCCCGCTGGTGCACAGCGCCATTAGACAGGATGAGAAACTGCCCCCCTGGACTTCTATTCCTCTGGCCCAAGTGGACAATGCAGCCTTCCTGCCCTCCTCCCTTGATATCATTTCAGCTGCACCAACAAAATGGTTGTATATTCATAGTGTGACATTTTTTAAAGCTATAAAACAACTGCTCCTGGCCCCGGCAGATTTACCTACACATGGGAGAGCTTTTTGCAATGAAGGAAGGATTTGACTTTGAATATCATGTTTCAATAAAAGTACTTTATTCTGCAAACTAATACAAGCAGCATTTTACACGGTGTTTGTCATGTCATGTTATGCTGGGGTGTTACGTAGCCTATCCTTTGCTTGAGTTTGTGAATGCCAAATATCATTTGATTTAATTTTGCCAAGCTGACATTTTTGCAGTAGATTGCACATTCTGCCAACTCCCCGCGTATTTTGTGCATTAGATATCTGAGAGTTTGTCAAGACTGAGCGTCTGGTGTTCCCATACCGCTGAGTGGAATGCATTAGCTGTAGGGTAACAGACACATAAAAAGTGAGAGCCAAAGGTAAATTCTCCTTCAAGCTCAGCATCCATGTGAATAAATTCAGAACTATTGCACATCCATTTTGGGAAAGCTTTGCTGAAATACACTGGTAGATATTTAAATATTATGCAATTCATAATATCATCTATGCATCCTCAAAGACAACAACTACTCAAGGAAAGCTCTAAACAATTTTGCATTACTGTTATCTATCTTGGATGATGATGATCTCATTTTTGAATAGGTTTTATCCACGTTTATGGGACTTAATGTTTGACAATAAATGATCAATGTTAATGGATCACACAAACATACAATAACTAGTGTAAGCTTAACAATAGTGTGCCAAGGAGGGCAAAATGAAAGGGAAAAATGAGCTGGTGAGAGAGCAAATAATTATTAGTCTCCCAGAGATTACATTTGATTCAATGTGCCTTCCTGAATTTATCCGTAAAATAATATTGCCATATTCCAGTCTCTCCTTACACCGACAGAGATGGTGCATCAAGGTCTGGACTGAATGTCACTGCCTCATGTTCGACATTATTAACAACAAAAGGGATTTTGATTTGAGGTTTCACAAGGTTTCATTACAAGTTGCACAAGCCTACTTTTGGTTAGGGCCTTTGTGATTCCATTTTACTTTTTGTGTGGAAAGCAATAGAGAACATATACAGTTCTTCCCAAAGAGTCTTTGTTGTTAGTTTTAACATGATCTGTAATCGTCCAAAATGAGGCATCAGTGAGGATTGACACAGATTGCAGATCCGTCTCGTGTTATTCCATAATACCGCCCGGGGTTTTACCATTTATGTTTTGATGAAAGGGGGGAAAATGAACTACAAACGTATTATAGGATTTTTTGCATTTAAGTAAAACATGCATTTCTTAGTTGCCTGGGTGCGTCTGTGTTAGAAAGCCACTGAACTCCCACCATCCTCATCTACTATCATACATCTGCTGAGGGATGACCTGCAGCATTGAGTAAGATTATTATGCAGGCTTACGTGATGCCGCATTAACGGTATGCTTAGTTAATATAATTTTTGTCTGCATATTTTCTCACAGGCTGAATGTCTAGCTCCTGTGACACAAAGTCTGTCCAGCAGGCTTAGATATGCTTCACTTATACTGGTAATCATTAGCATACTTCTACATGTCTACTATACCATGTTGACGCACACATTAAGACAGCAGCGTCACACAAGTCATCATTTTGCCTTAGACTCTATATATAAACCTATATTTAAACCTCAGCATTCACAGCTTCAGTTAGCAAACATAAATAATTTGCTGCCATCTAAACAATGAAGCAAGTGAATATAATTACAACAATAATAATTATAATAGTGATAAAAAGATATAAAAGTAATTATGTTTTTTATGAAATGGTTAAGGCAAAATAATAATTACCATATTAATATATTTACTATATTACGATAAGAATTAATATTTCAGCAAATCAACCATGCTTTCTCAAGGTGTCATTTATATAAGTGACACTGTTGCATAACGCTGGTTTCAGTGTGACAAAGTAGGGGAAAACACACACACGAAAACAATCTTTGCACCCATGGCACTGTCACTTCCACTTGCTCTGAGTTTAGAAATCCATTGCCCTGAAATGCGCTGAGTTGCTGTCAGGTGAATTTAGTACCATTGAAAAGAGTTGTTGCTACTTGCATTTGCATCTCTAGGTTCCTGCTGACGCGAGCTTCTATGGGGCTTTCCTTCCTTTTGGGCTTGATACTCTGATCAGGTTAGAAAGTGCTCCTTGCATACACAGATTGTGGCTTTTCAGCAAAGCGCCTCTAAAGTTGGTCCACCTCGTAGGGCCCTCCAAGGTTCCACAGTCCAGCGCCAGTTAATCATAAAATGCATGACTGAGTGGGAAACTCTCTGCGCTCCTCCGTGTTTAATCTTTACTGTACGATGCTTTGACAGGCAGCACTCGCATCCACTCCTCACGACGACAGGACTTTCTGCTCCAGTGTCACAACACGAAGGAGAAAAATATCTTCTTTTGCAGCACTTTTTCCCCACAACAGCAAAAATTATCATTAACCTTGCCAATTACAGTTACCTCACATATTCTAGCTATGTTCCCAGGTATTTACATCGGAAGAATAATAACAGATGTAATAAATAAATATTCTGATCATCTCAATATGTCGCAGCTTAATTACTTAAAATCACCTCTGGACTTACTCCTCGGTTGCAGTAACTATTTTAGCTATTACAGGGTTACAATGGTGAACAAATTAAGATAGTCTTTCTCAAAAAGTCGTCTATAAACCTTTTTCCCAGCAGCCATTTTGGCACGAAATAGCAGAGTAAACAGAGGTGTTACTGATGGCATTAATTAAGGCTCCATTCCATTTAAAAGACTTTCCAATGAAGCAGAATGAACAATAACAGGACCCTGGCTCTGTTAGACCTAAATGGAACAGAACCGCCATTAATGTCATTAGTAACACCTATGTTTACCCTACTTTTTCACGTCAAAATGGCTGCTGGGAAAGCAGTCCCTATCCATTCAGGAAGGAATCATGTAGGTAGTGAGGATTTATAGTGAGAATACTGCAGCTTCCCTATAAACCAGCTTTTCTTACACAGTAATTGCTCATGGAAACTGTACCTTTGTGTAGTTCTTAGAAGTAGTTTTTATAACCTCACTGAATCTCCGACACACCCGTCATCTCTCTGGGTAGATTATTACAGGGCCACATAGCATTGAAACGGATATAATTCATAATTGATTATCTCCTTCTCATTTCAAGTCCAATACTGTATATACCATGTATTTTCTGCAAAAGGACTGAGCAAAATCTGACAGTTTCAGTTTTTACAGAACAGAAGCAACAGAATCCTACACGGTGAGTTTGAAACTGAACAAAATCCTATAACTTTACCTTAACTGTTTGCATTCAACATCTTCATTCATCTCTGGAATACATTCAACAAGGATTATCAAAGAAATGTAATGGTCTTGCCTTGGGTTTATAATAGCGCTTTATTCAACTCATCTCTAACAAATAGTGATATTATACAGGGAAATGTCTCAAGCAGCCAGTTTGCTGTATAAATACTCCCTGGTTTCCATCTCCATATTATCAGTGTAATAATCATAGAGGCCAGCTACCAATAGCAGTGCTTCAACCTTGAGGTTGCTCCACGATCGCAGAAAAATGACCTGTGTTTTTTTTTCGTTGTGTCTGCTCATGCCAGCATATCTCATTAGAATGGATAAGCGCTCAATTGCAGCAGCAAAATTCCTAAATGCTGCATGTTACAGCTATTAAATTTGGTAAACAGGTTCATCTATGTGGTGGAGGGTAAACACATTTTGTGCACCACATACCGGTAGTCCTCCCAGTGCAACTGAGGATGGTAAAACTCTGTGTGTTCAGTGTTTCTTATCATATATATATCAGATATCAGCCCTGTTATTACCGCCCGGTATTTAGTGCACTAAAACAGCATGTGAGAATTTTTTTGTGTGTCTGAAACCTTAGTATAAACCCAGCAGAACATCTAATAAAATATTATGATATGCAAGCGGTGGACAGTACACTGGCATAAGTAGCCCACGCAATGCAGGAGTTTTATGTAAATTAAGGGAAACTAGGCATGAAATTACATGTAAGCTGCATGCTAAACATTAAATCTCAGCAATGTTGGCACCTGTATGGCAGTGACCTTTGGACTACTTTTTTTTTTTTTTTTTTTTTTGGGTTAATTTAAGGATGCATTGGCGATGAAGATACCTGTGAGATACAGAAGGAGTTCGCTTGCAACTCACATTTCTAACACCCTCAGTACTCCCACAGAAATGAACAAAAGCCAAAAGCTCCACAGGTGCATCATGTTTATGCTTGCTGTCAGTTCAGATGCTGGAAGAGGCTGGCACAGGTTACCATGATTTGTCATCTGCAACCGGCAAGGGGTTTACAGGAAGTGATGGTGACAGTAGATCTGAAAAGCTACATATTTGTTAATTAACACACAAGTTACAGTTTAGTACACACAGGCCTTGTTCAGACTGCCGGCCCACATTTTTTGGCATATCCAGATTGTATCCAGATGGATTTTTGAAACTTAAAATTTTACAAATTAGACCCAAACTGCATTTGGAGGACATTTGAAATGCGATTCCAATCAGATTTCTACAGCTGCGTCTCCGACCGGACAGTCTGGCTGCTAATATCAGACTTCAAACTGTCACAGTGATGACGTCAAATCCAGAGTGATGGAAATGCGTCAGAGCGGCTGAGCAGAATCCATGCTGTTTCTAGCAGAACGCCATGGAGGAAAACACAGACAGCAACAGACACTGAAATAAACTGTCTGCTGACACTTTGGGGGGAGGCTTCTGTAGGCTTTCGCTGTGGAAGAACGCATCATCAGTGTACATAGTTACTGACGCCTACATCTTTTCCACAGCAACCGAAGCAGATAGGTTAGTGATGTGTGGACACACAAACCCAATCTGATCACTTGCAAATATCAGTTTGCACAGTCTGTCTGAATTCCTCAACACTTTGAACAAGACCATAGAGTATACAGTCGATTTCGGACGCAGAGCCCGTCTTGCCCTTCTGTGTTTCCTCCTGAACACCATTAGTCCTGTGACTTCCTCCCACCTTCACCTGCCTCCCATCAGCCTATTAGCTTCCTGTCTCCCTCCAGCCCAACCAGCTGCTCCTTGTTAACTTGTTAGTCTGTTCAATGTATAAACCTTTCCTTCTTCAGTCAGTCTCTGCTGGCTCATAGCACCATGCAAAGGGTTTTCCATGTTCAACCTATAAAAAATGCTTCAAATGTGCCTGTACAAAAGACATAAAGATTACATGTGCATCAGTGTGTGCATGCATGCGCGTACGTACAGTATGTGTGCACAGGTGTGAGAGCAAATTAGAGATGAAGATAGTGTGACAATATTTACCAGGATCTGTCTGTTTTCCTCTACAGTTTCCACTCTTTGTTTCTCAAGAGAGACTCAGGTCAAACTGTCTTGAACATGGGATCAAGGGCATAAATGTGGTGGGGGTGTGTACCATGTGTACTCAATAAAAACTGTACTTTTACATCTTCTTCACAAAAGGAAACGGAGGTCATTGAGTGTCAGTTTGAAAAAAATTAGCCATTGTATCGTTTGTCTTTTAGTAAAAAATTAAAGCAGGCCTTTTTGACCTGAGCACAAACAAGGGTTAATTGTGTCTGACACAGTGCTCTATGTGTCTCTGTAGTCAAGCATCAGTCAAACTGATGGATGTGTGCTCAGCAATTTTCCCGGATTCTTCTTTCTTCAAAGTAAGCCCCTTAAAAATTGATAATGAAAAGTTCATTAAATCACATAAAATTAATTGACATTCAAAGTGTCTGACTTGGAATTAACATTTTATATGAATTGGAGACAAAAACTACATGCTGAGCTCTTTCATCGTGCACTTACTCGGTGTCATCTCTTTGCCACTTCTGGATTACATAGAATGACACTTGCTTATAATTCTGATGGCCTCAAAGCCATTATTTCAACCGTTATTTCAGCTCAGTGATCAAATTCTACAAGCTACTGACTTCCTATTAATGTCATGTCAAGGAAACCACGCATGAAACGTGACTGAAATGTGTAGTAAGTGCTTATCCTTGGATATTGAATATCTGGATCACATAATTTCTCCGCATCAGTTCACTGTATTTACTGCTGACAGCAAACAGTTCTTACAAGTAATGGCAGAATGGAAGGAGTTTGCTATCCTCCATGGTCTATCTTTGAGGGATTAAATAAATACCCCAAAAATTAAAAATCAAAGTTTAGACACTGAGCTTATCCAAGGTGCTCTAAATACGGGCTATTTACAATTTAATGAGAATTAGTGCTCGATCACTAGCAAATAAACTGCAATATATACTTTCATTAGCTGAATTTAAACTGATTTTACCTCTTTTGCTCTGCCAGCCTCGCCTCTACTTGTTGTTGCATATAGCAAGCGCTTCTCCCACTGTTTTTTTCGGTGGCTACATGTTGCAGCCATCTTGTTCCCTTAAACTCACTCAAGCTATTCACCAACTCTTAATTTGACTGCAAGTTTACTTTCTGGACTTAGAGAGTACTTAGAATCGATTCTATATACATGGAATCAACTCTGCCTGTAACCTTACATTTAAAAGAGTGAAAAAAAGTAAAGTCACACAGAATACATTGTTTTCCACCACAAGGAGCCAGAATTGACGCAAAAAAATATGGGATCACGATTTTCTAGCTTTGCCATTTGTGATAACAGGGTATCAAACTTATTATTTGAGCTGCAAGCAAGTAGTCTTCTGTTGCAGCATTTGCCAGTGGCATGAATGTTCACTTGTGCTCTTACAAGAACTCTGTATTTTCTATGCAAAAGTGACAGAGGTGGAAGCCAGTCACTTCAGAAGGATGTCCTTGGCGAAGTCTTACTAATAATTCTTTGTGTGTGGAGGGAGAAAAAGGGAGAATCTGCAAATACCATCTGACAAGTTGAGCCAGACAACAGTGCACACCAGAGTTTTATGATCGTCCAGTCCTGGCTTAATGGGGAATTCATAGCAACATAGGTGAGAGGATATTGTTTTTCTTTGCGGTGTCCTGGTTCATATATATTCATATGGCACACCCTGTTGAAAGCACTGTCCAACCACAATCCAGAGTAATATCTGGCTAGAAAATGATCCTAGATCTCTTTTGCCTTTTGCTGTGTTGATACGAATACTTATTAGTCCCAGGAATTGTGTGCAGCATAGGCCCTTCTTTAGAGAGGTAGGATGGGCATTAGATGCTTGGAGCAGACTATCATGGTTGGTAGACTTAGTGTAAAGAGGGGTAGATATGTGCCCTGCATTAATACATAATCCTAGTATACTAAAATGGGACATGTGTTGTGCTCAGGTCTGCATTGAACTTAATAGAAGGTACCATGGCACTGAGATATAAAAGGAAATTGTGCCAAATGTGCTTATGTTCTAAGAAACCCATGACCAGATTTGCATAATCAGGAGAGAATATATAGCCCATAGCTGCCCTGTGTTTCTGAAGATAGAATTCCATTTCAAATAAGAAATAATTCTTTCTCAAGAGTAGAGACAGTGCATCCAAAAATGATGCACAAGGAAGTTCTTCAGTAAGAGGTACAGTGCTTCAAACCCACCTTATAAGGCGTGTTTGTGTTTAGGAAAGTGATGTAAAACAGCATCACATGTACGACCAGCTTTGTCAGAACAGTCTTCATCTGTGACAGTTTTGTTTTTTTTGTTTTTTTAGAAAATCACTGGCATCTCTCAGATAAGAGGGAATTTGGACCATGAGAAGTCCTAAAATGTGGCTCACATAATGTGACATGGGCTTTATCAGACTATCGTTCCTACAGGGCAGACAGGAGGAAGGTCAAGAATGATGGAGTTCTCATTTTTTAAGAAGCTTAAAATCTGCTTGAAGATGTGACTGTCATTCAAGATATTATGTTAGAAAAATGGTCATTGCTTTTTTAGAATTGTTCTGAGAATGGCCATCCCTTTTAGTATTGCCAATGTCTTGAGACGATTGCTTGTAATAATTGTAATAATTGTTTGATTATTCTTTTGTATTCCAGATGGGGAAAAAAAAAAAGATCCAATTGCTTCATTGCTAATCTCTGGGCAAAACATATATTTAACTCTTAAAGAGGTTTTTCTGATATGTTCAACACACGGATTGAAGACCTTGACATTGTCCTTTTTGGAGAAACTTTTCAGTTAGACAGACCTATAGGACATATAGAGGTCTAAATGGACTGCTGAGAGCAGTAGGAGCACAGGGCAAACCTTTCTTTGATCAGTCATGCTTCAGGTGGGGAAAGGACCCAACTGGACAGGTTGAAAATCAGCTTCTCTGTGTCCTGCTCTGTTGTCTTCATGGCTGTTGCCCTGGCCCCTGTGGGTGCACTCTGTCTACCCCGGTGCATCCTCTTTCTCTGCAGAACTGCAGAGAAAGTGTCTGCAGTTCTACTGTCTGGAAGTAGGGTAGGGTGAGGCCCTGTCTTTAGCTCCTGAAAAAAAAAATCACTGTGTGAGTCAGAGGGCTCAAAGCTGGAACTTGAAGTCAAGGATTATCCCTGTCGGAAGCAGACTTATTTCCTGGGTTTCCTCTAGCTAGAGGGATGCGGTCTCCATGGATATAAAGTGCCTTGTCATCTTGAGAATCCAGAGGTCTATTCTCATTTCTCACATCTTCATTTTCTGCAAAGTTCCTTGAAATGAAGTTATACTCGTCTTTAGGTTGACATGGTGGAGACAACAGCAATGTGGGTACTGGAACTGCTGTTGAGTGTGTTGGAGTATCATAGATAACAGACTGGACTATCTTGTCTGAACTTGTGAAATAAATGTTTTTGTTGCTATGATTTATTTACTGCGACAGTGGGAAATGGCAGTGAACTGCCAAAGATCTGGGATTTTCTCAAGTCGTAAAGAATCCATGGCTCACGTTTAAGAGCTTGATGCTCAGAACAGAGGACAGAAGCATAAAAAAGCCTGGACATCAACTCAGGTGTTCAAAATGAAAAAAATAAAAATAAATAAATAAATATTGCATGAGAAACAAACTGAAAAAATATAGAAAATACATTACAAATCAAGAAGGTTTAACTAATCTCTCTTGGCACTGACTCTCCTCTCAGAGGTTTATAGGTTTATCTTATGACAAGCTCTAGTAGCCTTTTCTTGGCCCAGTTGCTGATGTCTTATAAGCATGTGAGCCAAATTTGATGGGCTTTATGTGGCTAATGAACACTGATAGAATTTGTTTTTTGAGGATTTTCTCCAACAGAATGACAAATCCCTGAAATAAAAAATGTATTAGGATTAGAGAATCCCAAAGCTCCAAACTTAATTTCATGTTGTTGTTGTTGTTTACATTGTATTGTCCAGAAAGCCATGAATATGTTTTGAGGATGCCAGAGTGAAAATTATTTCATGGTGTGTAGTTGTAGACCTGACCACAGTCTGATACAGGACAGCAGATCAATAAGGCTGAACACATCCTAACAAGTTTCTGACTAGCTTACATTACATAATTCACTGTGAGTAGACAAAATGTTTGTGTATATAATTAATAATCTTAAATTAAATTTTCTTAGTTGCTGAAGCCCTTTTATACATAAGCACACAGCACTTGAACACCCATTCCAAGGAAAAGGCCACTTTCACCTATTTTTTGGCTCATTTTACCACATTGAAAAGGCTTTTTTCCACTTTTCTATCAGTCTAATCAGACCTGTTCAAGACTTCACGGGCTGAAACTATAAAACACAAGTTTGAAATGGATTTTGAACCTCTGATTGTTTTGTTCATGCTTGTATTATAAATACCAATGCACACTGAAGCTGTGATCTGAGTTCTGATTAGACCTGAGAGTCGAAAAAACAAACAAACCCCTAAACAGTCTCTATTCATTTGTAACTTCTCAGCGTTCAGCCATGTGCCACCAGTGCCACCATGAACAATGTGGCATGCAAAATGTAACAGATATATGAGATTGTATGCTAACTTATGAAAATAATAACTTGTAAGGTAAATTCCCGCACCACTCCATTTGGATGCTGCTATAATGGAATACTTGTTTTTCAGAGAGATAAATGTTTTATACCCTACAAGGGAAAACATCACTAACTATTGTTTGTGGTTTTCAATGTCAGTGTAATTGCTGTGTTAAATGAGAAAAGAAAAAAGTAACTAAATTTAAAATTTATATAAATACAAATAAGTGGGAACTATACAAACTGCAACTGCAACGTATATTAATGAATGCATTTTCAGGTATTTGTTCTGTGTGTCCTTATGTCTATGTGCAGAGATCAGTGTAATGGTCATTTCTGTATTTCACTCAGAAGCTATGGATTTTTTTGCTGTTGCCATGTTTTCAGAGTCTTTTTGGGTGGCTGTAATCTGTGGGCAGTATATGTCTCTGATGTCTTGGTAAAGCTGGTAGGTGGTTAAAAAGTGCAGCTGGGTTTCCCCCTCCTGCTGGGTGCAGCGGGCCTGCCTGTTGCCTCCTCTCTCCACGGTGACGCTGCTCTCACTCTGTTTGTGGTCCAGCATTTCTTTAGTTTTGGATCGGCCACACTGGTCAGGTAATCTGTCGCTGAGTATTTTCTGTTTAGGGCCAAACAGCATCCCAGCCTGCTCTGGTTTTTGACTGATTCTTTGCAATGTGTCAAATAGTTTTCTTTTTGTTTTCTTATAATTTGGTTTCATCTAATAGGGTTTAAGTGTGGGGCTCTGCTTGAGTCCCAGAACCAGCTTGTATGTGCCATGCATAATGTTTGACCGTGTTTAAAGCTATCATATTTCTAGGAAGGAGTATTTCCTTTAAATATTGTATTAGTGGTGATGTTATGTTTTCTTCCAATCCATACCCAGAACTGACCAGATCAGTACCATAGTGAGTTCTGTGACATTACGACCCCTCCCTCCTCATCTCTCCTCTCCTCATTATCATCACATTTTACTCAAAGTGGCAGAAATACTATCCACACACATAGCAGATTGTGGTAAACCCATGACGTTTGAAAAAACAAATAGCCTATAGCCTGCAAAATGCAGAGAAATACATGAATCAGTGTCTTTTTATTGAGTATCAAACTTGCCTTTAAGCATGTAGCCTATTGTCAAAAAAAAAAAAAAAAAATTGCCTCCAACCCCCACCATTCAACAATACTTCACCACCCACCCAAAAGAAATTTTAGGGGAAACGCTGATATGGCAGTAAAATCTGGCACTTTTTCAAGAACCTTCTATTAATCTCACTCACAAGGAGAAAGCAAAGAACAAAAAACAAGAAAATTAAAGTTGTAGTCTGTTGTTCCCTGTCTCTTTCACACCCACCTCTGCAACTCCCACTCCCCCATCCTTCCCACTTTTTCTGTCAGGGGAATAGCGCGCACACACACACGCAAACACACACACACACACACACACAAACACACACTCCCATAGACACACACACACACACACACAGTGTTCTTCCATATGACCCTCACAAAAATACTGCAGGGTTT